>JAXISO010000037.1:0-248599 GCA_036785465.1 Colletotrichum agaves | reverse complement strand
ACTAATAACTAAGAATAAAGCCTAGGAATTAATTACTAGGAGGGTAATTATTACTTAACTACTTTATAATATTAATACTACTTATATAAAGTACTATAATTATAAATAAATAATAATTACCTTTATAGTAGGAGATTTAGTACTACTCTCTATAAAGAATATTAAGTAATAAAGACTCTCTTATAAATTATTAAATAAGTACTTAGGACTTTTTATTATAAAATAAGTTATTAATAGAGATTAAGTATATAAGTTAAATATTAAGACTAATTATTAAATTTATAATATCTTTTCTTCTATTTATTTAGAGCCCTACTTTAGTATAGTAATATTATTAAGAGATATTCCCCTTAAAGAACTAGAGAATAATATTTACTTAGTAGAATATATTATTAACTATAAAGAACCTAGAAAGAATTAATAATACTTTATTAAGTAGAAGAACTATAATAATACTAAGAATTTATAGGAATTATAAAGGAATATTATTATTAATTTAAAGTAATTTTATAAAATAAAACTAAAATAAAATAATTATAATAATTATAAATAAGTAATAGGGAGGTAGTAAGTAATATATTTAATAATAGAGGTATAGGAGTTAATTTACTATTTTATAATAAAAAGTCTAACTTAAAAAGAAGAATAAGGTATTATACCTAAAAATAAAAAGTACTAATAGTAGTTTATTAGGGGTACTCTAATAAATCCTTAGTACTCTTATTAGTAAGGGGCTTATTTCTTTATCTTCTCTCTTTTCTCCTCCTTACTCTTAAAAATAATAATAAGAATATTATAATACTATAAAGTATTAATACTAGAATAATAATAAGTAAGTATTAAAGAATAATAATTTACCTTTTTTATATAAAGGGAGAATATTTTCTTTAAATAAATAAAAATAACCCTAAATACTTATACTTAAGTAGTAATTAGTACCTTAATAATAGTATAGTAGTACTCTATAGTAAGTATTTACTTAGTAGCCTTAGAGGCTAATTACTTAGTACTAGTAACTTAGGTTTTAAGGGTAATTACTTAGTACTCCTTTAGGACCTAGTTCTACTCCTAGTCTTAGGCCTTCCTTTTCTTAATTAAGAAATTAACCTTATTCTTTTTACCTTAAAGGGCCTTTTTAATTACTGGTTAAGTAATAATAAACTCTTTCTAAGTATTAATTAAGTAATAGAGAAGTAATAAAAGAGTAGGAATAAGTATTTTATTATTTTTATACTAGGAGGCCTTATTATTAACTTTTTAGGCCTTAATTATAAGGATTTTTAGGTTATTAGTTAGGCTAATTATAATATAAATAGGCTATTAGTAATTAATAAAGCCTTATAATTAAAAAGAAGGAATAACTTATATTAATATAGGTCTTATTATTACTAGAGCTAATATAATACTTATATTTAATAAAAGTAACTATATTAAATATATTAGAGAACCTTTAATAAACTACTAGAGAGGTAATAATAACTTATTATTAATTTTAAAATAGAAATAAAATTCCTAGTTAAAGTACTAAAGGGACTAATAATATAAATAGTAGTAATAAGTAAGGCTCTAGAAGGCCTTCTTAAAATTAATATTCTCTAATATAGTGAAATTAATAATAGTATTTAAATAAAAGAGAAAAGAAAAAGAAAGGAGAGTAAAGGGGGGGTAGTAGTAGTAATAGTAGTAGTAGTAGTAAGATTAATAATAAAATTAGAGAGAAAAGAGAAAAAGTTTTAAACTATAAAAGATTAAAGGGATATTTATATAATTTCCTATAAAGAGTAAAATTTAAGAGTAGTATAATTAAGAATATAATATTATAATATTTTATATTTATATTAATATAGGGGGATTACTAAAGAGGGAGTAGGTTATTATTAAGTAACTTATACTTAGTAGTAAATAACTAAAAATATTAATAAAGGGAGTTAATAATAATAAAATTTATAAGGGTCCTAAAAATATAGGAATAATAAGAAATAATTACCTTAAAGAAGGGCTTTTAAAAGTAATAAAAACTTTATAAAATAATATTAATTTTTATAATTATTTATAAGAAAGAAGGTATATATTATAAGTAGAGGAGTATAAGGGTATTTATAAATAATAATTAAATAACTCTAAGTATATTAGAGAGGCTTTTTAAGTAAATTAATTCCTTATTATAGAATAATAAGTTATAGGGGTAATTATAAAAGAGTATAGTAATACTTAGTTAATTATTCCTCTAAGTTATTAGGAGACTTAAAGAAGAGTCTATTTATTTATAATTTAGGATACTAAATTATAAATAATTAGAATAATAGGGGTTTATAGTACTTAGGGAGCTACTAATATAGTATTTATAATTTATTAAAAGGGCTTTAAATAATAAAATATTAATTAAAGTATAGGAATTTAGAGGTAAACTAAGTAAGAAATAGAGGTAATTTATTAGAGACTTACTAGAGGGGTACTAGTAAATTACTAGCTAAGAATAACCTAGGTTTAGAGGGGAGATTATATTATATACTAAAGAGGGATAAGCCTAAGGGGTATAGTATAGTATAATAATAATAATATAATACTTAGAGATAGAGAACCTCTAGTGACCTACTAGGTAGTCTCTATTTATAAGGGTATAATTAGTAGTATTTTAATAACCTTAAAATGAGTTAAGGGAAATAGAGGACTTCTGGGGACTTATTGGGAGGTCTATATATAGGAAGTGATGACCCCTAATACTGGGATAGGGGGGCCAGAGAAGAATGGTTGTCTTCACCCATACCCAATATACTGACTTCTTCACTCTGTACTATACACCTCTGACACATGGCTCCAAAGCCGACGCCTTTAGCTCGACGATTGGAATGATGCCATGCAAGCACCGTGGTAAGCATGGTCAAAGGAAATCTCGAGAAGGAAAATCGGTATCGCCAGGCAAAAGAGTGAAATCAGGTATGGGATGAAGAATTGTAAGCCGTGGTTGTTGTACACAATTGACGGGAATCGCACAAGATTACCGGGGCCTACTGCACCACCCATCGCAGCAAAGATAAAAGACAGCCGAGGCCCCCCAGACGTCGCGGCCATCCTCGGCTGTATTCGCCGACGGCGCGAAGAAGTTGCATATTTTGGAGGCGATGTTGACCATGGCGGTAGAAGTTTGAACAGAGTTGACAAGAACCACTAGGGTAGATCCTGTTCATGGGCAAATCCAATGCGCCCGCACAGCCTTGGAGGAAGTTCAAAACAAGATGCTATAATGACTAACGAAGCGCGAAGTAATTGTTAGAATTCAATAGCGGACCAAACTTTCTGGTGAATGCACGGCTAAGTGGGACAGCCGAAAGGTTATAAGCCAAGGCAATGAACAAGCGGCATGGCCCAGCCCTCTCCCGACCATTGCTATGATTTCCGAATTTAGGATATCTTGGCCATCTTTGCCTTCAAGCCCTGTGACTAGACTTTCTTGGTTGGACTACGTCACACAGGACATTGGCAAATATTACAATTTTTTCTAATCAGATAAGCCTGCATGTCCAGTAATTCAATTTTTAACTCATAATGAAAGTATCTTGGTACTGTCCGTCGGCGCTTCCATGAGTAAGCTTAGTAGGTTGGTAGTTGTGTGAATACTCAGATAGCAACTAAGGTTGCCCACATGAGTTGCACACATTCAAAGCCGATGAGTACTAGGGATAGGTCAACTGCATCAAAGTACATATTCAGTATGTTCACATTATCCGTCAACATGTCTCGTGTATTGACGTCGAAGATGCTTGTTGCAATCAGCATTGGACATCATGTTGGCAGGGGGAACCAGTACACTCAAGGCTTGGTACTGAGACTATCCAACCACAGACTTTAGATGCGCTAAAAGACTCGTCGAGACAACCATGCCGACTGGACGGACTCTACTGGATTCCCTTGCGTCTCTCTTCTATTTTGTCTGACAGATCAATGTTGCTATCATGACTCACCTCTCCGACTCAATCCTGAAAATCGAATGTCCGGCATTAGGCCTGGCCTCTACTTCCGCCATAATCTCTGCTGAAAGTTTATACAAGGGAAACCTAATATATCACTGAAGGAGAAGTACCATAAAGAATCCCAGAACCCTCCTACTTGTCTGTTAGGAATGGATGGTATGGGATCGTCAATCCCCATTTGCAATAGGAAGTCAACTTCAACGGTCCAGAGGCTATGCCTCGAAACTGAACGGCGAACGCCAAAACACAACTTTTATGCAACCATCAAAAGTCAGGTATTTCGATATAGAAAATGAGACTTGTATGCTTCTACAGGGGAAAGTCATGTGCTTTACGATCTGAGTTTTATGGCAATGCAATAAACTCGGTTGCTGTAACAAATGCTAGCTTATAAACCTATACAACCTCTCTGGGCACTTCTCTGATATGACCTTCTTCACTTCCTCTCGCCTGGGAAATCGAAATTTTGCAATCGCCGGCTGTCTTGTGTGTTACCAGGACAGGTGTCGGGATTGTCGGACCATCTCCCCAGCCACTGGAGAGGCTGGACACGTCGGAACCAATGGAACTTCTCAGTGGGAGAAGTAGCGACTCTTGGGATGTACTGGAGTGCGTTCCCTGGCACGAAGATAGCCTTGGTGACGTGATGGTCGGTGTAGCTTGCTTCGGCGATCGCGATATCAGCCCTTTCCACGACACGGGCTTTGGCTCTTTCTTGCCAGTGTTCGGCGGCGGTAGCCAGCTTTCAACACGGGCCTGAGCCAGCTCTGCATTTCTCACACGGCGATTCACGGCAGACTGGAAGAAATCAGGTATGGTGTGCGCCATACTTGCTTTTTCATGGCTTGAAAGGCTCGGCCGTGGAGTGTCTCCCGACACTTGGGCTGGGTGCTCGATCGAACGTATGGTAGGCGCCGGTAGATCCGCCTGGGGGCCCAAGGCTGGCTGGCTGCTGTACACGGACGAGCTAGGAGTGAATGATGACTGTACACGGGCCTGGACGGATCGTTGTGCTGGCGGTGGTGGTGGTGGAAGTGATACCATCGGAGGGTTCGAAGTCAACGGGGGTAGATCCTTGGCTGGCCGGGCAGGAGGCGCGGGCGGCGTCGGAGGGGTGGGCCGATCCATGGCCCCTTTGGCCTTCTCTTCCGTCCGTCGCTTACGCCGATTTCGCCACCTCCGATATAAGAAAAATGCGGCAAACAAGGTGAAGAAGCCTGCGTGTCGGTTACCGTCAGCAACTTGGCCATATAATCGCCTTTTCGGGCGCTGAACTGACCAATGATGAGAAATACGATGCCCGCCGTACGCCCAGCGCTGTTGGAGTTTGAGGACTGAGTAGGCGGCGGTGATGCGCTCGTGGCCGGAGCCGCTGTGCGGGACGATGTGGGAGCTTCAGCAGCCGAGCTCGTGCTCTGTCCGGATGGCTGTGGGATGATACTTGTCGAAAGAGAGCTTGTAGGGGCCACAACGACTGAGGTCAGAAGAAGTTGAGACGTAGGTGAAGGCTCAGCAGAGACAGGCAGCGTTGACCGTGTCGATGGTGCTGACAACGGTGGGGGAATTTGAGCAGCGGAAGTCGACGCTTCTGGTGCGGAGTTGATGCTTCTCGTTGTTGATAGGATAGCAGCCGTAGATGTAGAAGTCGCAGAAGATGTAGCAAGTGCGGTCTTGCTTGACTTTCTCGTCTTGCACCTTTTTTCATCGTCTTCTTCGTCGCAATCATCGTCTCCTTCGTCCGGTTCGTTCTTATGTTCGCCATCCTCGCGCGCGAACAGTCGGACTATCAAAGGCTGTTCGTTTCGACTAACGAGCTGGATAACCTCGTTAAAGTGCATTCATTCCATCGACATGAGTAGCGCCACGGAACTGGAGATTGCTCACTTTTTCCCCTGTCAAAGACATAGTGAAGGCAATGCAGATTCTTGGTTGTTTTTGCTTCTTGTGCTCTTCTTGTGTAAGCCTTACCCTCGCATAACTTTTCGATCTGTCGTCAATTGCCCGCGTCTGGTGTGTTCAACACTGCAGGCCTGCTGCAGTCGATGAGATCGGAGTTTGACCAAGGAAAAGGACTACCCTCGGAACACAAGGCGAAAAGACGTCGCTTGCGGCTCAGGTCGACTACTCAGTGGCCCCTGTTACATTTTTATGGCAGAGAGCCAAGAGTAGCGGATTGCCTTGAGTAAACGATTCAAACTTGGGCTGGCTGGGGACGTGGATGCGGAACGTATTGTGGGCCGAGAAAGCTTGTTTTGCATCTAAAAATAAATTGCCGTTACTCATCCCAGCCATTATCGAACAACTCATTCCTATCACTCAGCGGCATGTGGCTGCTTAGAAAAGTTGGGATCGTTTCAGTATTTGCAACCCCGCAGAGCAGGCTACTCTGCCATTCGATAAAGTTGTTACCCCTGTGTCTCTCCTCGAGATCCTGCGCTTAGTCTGGAGACGGAATGTGACGTAACGCGGCGACGGGTGTAACGCGGTATCACGGAACGAGGGGAACTTGGATTTTGACGCTGAGTATGATTGACGATGGCTTCAGAACATCTGCCGGCCATGGCATATCCAATGTTTACTGGCACATTCCGACGTTGATGAGCGACAAAAAAAAAAAGCACAAGGCGATGAACGACCCTACGGAAGGAGTTGGAGACACGAGAAATTTACTCAACTATCCTCGGCAATTGTTTCGTCACTGTAAGGCAAGTGATCCCTGGATAGCTTGGTCAAGGGTTCCATGAACTCAATCAAGGGGACGAAATGATTCAGACGAAGGTCTGAAGCAGCCTTTTGTGCGCCTCGAGGGCGAGGTAGGACGAAATCAGAATACCCATCCCTTCACTTGACTAATTCATTTCGACGGTTCAAGTGATCCGTAGATGCCACAATGTGAATATAGTCATCAAATGCAAAACTCCAGGGCAGGGTTTTACAAGAACCAAAACATGTTTTATGTTTCCTATACACCAAACAACGTCTTCCGGGGGGAAAGCGAGCGCATACTTCAATTGCCGGCTTCCAGCACCCAGTCACCCGTAACCCCAAAGATAAGATGAACAAAGACCGCCAGGATTCCATCATTCACACCATCCCTTCTCTTGGGAGGCCAGGGTTATCGGTCACCTGTTGACAAGTTTGTAAGTTTTCTGCCCTGCACAGCCTCTTAGCGTAAGTGAGGTAGCTTACCGTCGGGCCGACGATCGTCATGAGGCGGCCTCGGTGGTCGTTGACCTTCGAATGGGATCTTCTGCCGGGCGACTCTTCATCGTCTTTTGGGAAGATGTCGTGAGGGAAATGGGGCAGCACAAGATAACTCACCGTCGGGGCCCTGTCGCCATCGGGAGGCTGTGGGGGTTCATCATCACAACGATCGCGGACCGTTAGTTTCGGGGGGCTAGGAGGTCTGCCTTCGCGACCTGAGGACGTGTCAGCTCGTCCAAAAGTCAGGATTGGTTCCACAATGTGCAGACACTCACCACTTCTACTAGGCCCGTCATTGTTATCTGGAGGGTCAGGTCTACTGAAAAGGTTATCGTCGTGCGTTTCGTTGCACTGCCCTTACCTCATGATCCATCGCCTTGTTCTTCAGGCCTGCCCACCGATGCTCAGTGTCTCCTTATTTTTGTATCATTCGAGCCAAACCACACCATAACCCCCCCTTTTTTTTTTGTTGTTGCTGTTGCAGCTGAACATCTCTTCATTCAAAATTACCTTAAATGGTTGGCTCGCACCAGGGAAACGGATTTCAACTTGGTAAATTCTAACAGCCGATTAATCAGGATGCAGTGGTCGAACAACAGCTTCTCATTCGTTTCCGTTGGCTGTTACGATGGACAGCTGGTGCGACTGGTGGTCAGGCCTATTCGATAAATGCAAACCCCACCCGAAGTCATCCTCGAGGACGTGGTTGATTGGCAAGCTCTTTAACTTGGGGAAGGCTGACTGATTTGCTCCCATTGAGGAGGTGTGCATGTCCATGAGTTTGAGCCCCATCTGTCAGCCAAGATGTTCAAGGAAAGCCATTGTAGCTTGGGGGCATTCAACAGCAACGGTTAAATAAGAATGGCAGAACGACGCATCGGGACTGAGCTGTGCACCCAATCGTCGTCAATGGCGGTGATGGCAGTCTGGCTGACCTGAGAAGCGACGTCTTGAAGCTTGTCGGTACAGCATTTGGGGTGCAAGCAAGGAACCGTCATGCTGCATAGGGTATCCGTAGAATTCGTTGGTATTAGGACCGGCCAGTTTTCGGCTGAGTGATTTCGGGCGATGTAGTTGCGAACGCGGACTGTTCGCACCATGTCTCCAAGACGCGGCCGCTGATGAAGGCTGCAAACGATGCGAGCTTCTCGAAGAATTTGGCACCAGTGCATGTCCATAGCTCGCGTTGACAGAAGTCGTTGCAGAGGACGGGCTCGGCGATGGTTTTGGATCGACGTGACGTGAGGCACATGCTGGCGAGTGACGAGTTGCTGGGCGCCGGCTTGAATGCATCTTCTTCATCGGTGCCTTTCTCCGAGATTTACCTACTATGGTAGAGGTCTTCCGAGACGGGACTGAATACTGCGGTAGGAAGCTTGGATAGGCGGTCCATAGCTTGTGTGCTTTGCGAGGCGGTCGCGCGCCGATGTCTCACCAACGACGTGTCCAGCGTAAGAGCGCAGCAGTGGTTGCTGCGTAGAAAGTTTGAGACCAACTGGATTGCTCGTGGATGAATTAATGATGAATCGTGAGGCAAAAGAAGCCGGTAGGAGGAGAGAGCGTTCCATTGGTTGTTGTGGGAAGGAATTGAAAAAGGTGTCGAAGACGCAACCTCAGGTTTCCACCGATCAACCGTCTTGAAAGGCAGGCACGACCCGAGGGCTAAATAACCCGTCAGAGTAGATGAGATGAAGTCTCACTGGGAACTGCCTCCGAAAAAGTTTGAATAGTTAAACTGACATGCAAAATTTACAAATGTCCTGAAAATCACAGGCTCCAAGCCACGACCGACACTATTCGAACCCGTCGAGCGTCTCAGGAGAAAGGACCTGATACATATCGCCAGCTAAGCAAACCTTTGCTCGTTGCGAGGTTCCTCGAAATTTATCTCGGGTAAGGTCTAAAGGTGGTATGAAGCTTCTCAAAGCCATATTCACTGCTCTCGAGGACAGTGAAAATTGGGGCTACGCAGATACGGTTCCACCTATTATCTTCTCTATTAGGTTGCGAGCTTTGAGTTGAAGGGAGACTGGGGTTACTCACTCTTGCCCATGGCGCTATAAAAGTTAAGCAATCTCTCTAGCCAAGGTTTCTGCTTGCCATGGGCACCAATATCCAGGTGTATAGAGCGTCACATGCAGCATGTAGATTTTGTGGCAGTGACTGTATCATTCTGAAAACCATGACGATGTATCAACGTAGATGAGTCAAACTATTGCCCGGAGTGAGAGGCGTATCATTATCACACCACTGTTGCGAGACTACCAGGCGGCAAGAAGACTCATTGCTGGGTCTTGCACGACTTCTTCTTAATTTAGAAGACTAAAAGAGGCTCTAAACCATCTTCTCGGCGCGCCGTTTATCGTCCGATAACGTAGGGAGTGGAGAGTGAATCAACCTTCAACTTCTGAAGACCCGGCTGGTTACGACCGGCTCCCACTTCCGCTTTGAACCACAACTCAATTGTGAGCCGACTTTTTTCATCTCCCGACATTTCATCCGAAATGTTCTCCCATTCACCTCTGGTCGATGGAATCCGGTATTCCTCACTATTTCGCGCAGTAGTGGGTGGATCCTCACCTGGCCCTCCTTCCCGTCAAGTATTTAATCACTGAGTCTTTCGTTCCTACCACAACTCTTTTCCCCAAATCAACCACCAATTACCTCAAGAAATCGATATTTGAATACCAATCACACGAAATCGTTCTCGCCAACTTCGGCATTACAACACCAAACGAGAACACAATGTCGTTTCCCAGTTTCCCGCTTCTACCTGTTGAGCTGCAGGTGAAGATCTTCGAATCTGTGGAAGAGCACCTCAATCCATTGTGCACTTTCGACGAGGATGCTATGAAGCGTCAGCCGCACTTCCCGCTTGTCCTCGACACTTGGCGCAACCGGGAATTTCGGGATGATGCTGAGCTTGAAGCTTGGAACAATGGCGACTTCCTAGAAGACCACTTCATTGCAGTTGGAAGACCTACTCTGGTTGCCCTCAGCTGCGTATCTCGTGGCTGTCGACTACTAGCTCTTCCGCTCCTGTACCGAAGAATACACAACGTTCAGAGCTGGTGCAGAAGAACTTCGAAGCAAAATACCATCTTCGCCGGAATCGTTCGAACTATCCTTGGAAGCAACTCCCTCGCAGGCGACATAAAAGAGCTGGTTCTCAAAGAAGGTGATGTTGTCGGCACCGGAAGCGTTCAACATCATCCACCTATTCCAGCCGACATCCAGGATAATCTAAACCACCTGGCTGCGGACTCCAACATCTGGTTTGGAGATGCCTTTTACGACAGCCTACAAAGGGAATTTACATCCACCCAATTCGCCGCACTGGTTCAAATCCTCCTCACAAAATTAACCTCGCTTGAGAAGCTTTGCCTCGATCTCTCCGCTGGCTACAGCTACGCCTCGTGGGAGCCGTTTGCATGGTTCGTCCACGAAATGAGCCAAACACAGACTGGATGGAGTCTCTCAAGGTTGAAAACTCTTCAACTCACTCATCAAGGGAGACCAACATCCATACTGGCCGGACTTTCGATTTCGAGCGAATTTTACGAGAGCACGAGAGAGCTTATGCTGCTCCACTCCTGCAACAACCTGGAAGAACTGACGTTGGACCTTTGCATCGGGGTGGAAAGCCCCCTTCAGCTCCCACGTCTGAAACGTCTCGTCCTGAAAGACAGCTTTCTACCAATCCGCGACTTCGAGAACCTGCTTAAATCCAGCGGAAGCCTTGAGGAATGCACATACCACTCGGTCACGGCGAGAGAAAACTCTGATGACCTCGCCATGATGAATTTTCTGGACCGCGAAGCTTTGATCGATCTCGGCTTGGCGGAAGCAACGCCCCGGGAGATGGTAAGCGCCCTCAAGCGACATTCGCAGACTCTCAAGCGACTAGACCTCCGACGTGGTCAGCTCCCTAATGATATCAAGGGAGACAAATCTGTCCTCGGCTTCAGCGACTTTTTATATCTGGAAAATCTCACTCTGAAGGGCCATGGCTTCGTTCACCCGATGAACCGCGCGAACGCGAACCATCCGGGAGACAAAGCCCCACGGGGAAGGTTCTCGTACATGATGCCACAAGATGTACGCCGTCTGGACGTCGACAACATCGAGCCTTTGGACGTTTTCGCTCTGGCTAGAGGCATGGAAGAAGGTTACTATCCGCACCTGGAAGTGATCAGTCTGGGCCCATTTCACCACTATCATGGCGGCGAATTTGATCCTTCGGCTGCTACCAAGGCAGCTGCAGCCCTCGAAAGCCTCCAAAACGCTTGCAATGCAAGGGACCCGCTAGTCGCCTTCGATTGGACATCCGATCGGAAATCCGTCTATGGCAGCGACAGTTCCATGTTCTGGAATGGAGGCAAACTTGACCCTGCGATTTGAGTTGCATCGTCAAAGGGGAGAAATAGTGTTCTGGAGTAGGGTTGGAATGGCTGCAGGCAGGCGCAAAGACTGACGGAATGTAAAATGGAGAACAAACCTTGGTGGCGGGAGGAGTCGTGGTCAAGTATTCCGTGATTGTGCAGATTTAGGGATGGCAAATGAACATCGGAGGAGCAGGAGAAATGTAGTCAGACGTTGACAAAGAGGCTCTAGGGCCCTTGATTATCTACCGAAACCACCAAGCACAATGAAACATAGTTTTTGGCGAGAACGGCATGCTTGAGGATGTCCTTTGACGCTATCTAACCAGCTTTTTGCTCCCAGTACTGTTACTTCATCAGCCAATGTCGTCATCGAGCATCTGGGAATCCCGACATTCCAAAAAAGCCGGGAACTTTTGGTGTTACAACGACGTTCTAATGACGGTTATTGCCGGGTACCTCCAGATCATCTTCGCACTTGTAGTGCAGATTAGGACAACCAATGAGCCCAATGGGCCGATTGCATGCCAAACCATGCAATGGTAAGGTCACACATCCTCATTCATTGGCGCCTTCTAAGTATTATCGCCTGCCGGATTGATTGATCGGCTGAAGGTAACTGCGATCTGTTGATAGTGCGGGGTTTGAGAGAAGTCTCACGATATATATAGCAGTGAGGGGCTGATGAAAACCATGAATCTAGCAGATGTTGATGCCCACTAATACACTACATACAAACTGTCTCCCTCCCACGTTGTGAGAAAACATGGCTCTGAAAGCGGTTTTAAGAATTCTCGAGCTGCTCCTGATTGCACAAGTCGGTGCAGCCGTGAATTCCGGCAGAGCAAGTGTCAAGAGGGACTTGGACGCCGTTGCTGAGGAATATGACTACATTATTGTCGGAGGCGGAACCAGCGGACTCGTGGTAGCCAACAGGCTCAGCGAACACCCCGACAGTGAGATGAGTTTTCCTTTGTGCTGCCCATTCATTGTTGTTTCGCTGAAGCGGCGTTGTGATGGGCTGGGGTTGTTTCTGACGCGATACAGAAAGTGTTCTTTCTGGTCATTGAGTACGGCGATATCTCAAACACCACCAACGTCACAGTACCTTTCTTCGCGACCTACGACCAGTCTCCTCGCCTTTACAACGTCACGTCTGTTCCCCAGATCCATCTCGGCAATCGGACATCACGACTCCGAATCGGTGCCGCCGTCGGTGGAGGATCAAGCGTCAACGGTATGGCGTGGGACCGCGGCTCTGTTGCTGACTACGACGCCTGGCAAGCGCTCGGGAATCCCGGATGGGGCTGGGACGCCATGCTGAAGTATTTTCGCAAGTCTTCCGCCTTTGAGCCCCCTTCGAAAGAATACGTCGATGAGTTCGGTTATCAATGGAGCCCCGGTGCGTACGGCGATGGCCCGGTGAGAGTGGGATTTCCGTCTTGGCAGTGGCCAGTCGCTGGCAAGTTCTTTTCCTCGGTCTCTAGGCCGATCGGAGATACTGATGTACCATTCAGCTCTCCAAGCTCGGTCCTGGGTTGAAGATGTCAAGGTTGCGAAGTTGAGAGACGGGGCTGAAGGCGATAATGTCGGCATCGCGTGGCTGCCGCAGAATTCTGGCGGGAAGAACGGCATCCGCTCCTCGTCAGAGACGGCATACTACAACCCGGTCAGCGACCGGGAGAACCTTCACCTCATCGTTCGACATTACGGCGGCGCTGTCACGTTCGAGGGTAATTCGACGGCGGGCATCGATGTTGCAAGTCGCGACGGATCCAGAACGCGATTCGTGAGGTCGAAGAACGTTATCCTGGCCGCCGGCGCCGTCAACACGCCGCGAATCCTGCAGTTGTCGGGGATTGGCCCGTCGAGCCTACTCGAACGCCTGGGAATCGAAGTAAAACTAGACCTACCAGGCGTCGGTGCAAACTTTCAGGACCACCCTTCAGTCTCCGTGGGGTACCACTGTAAGCTTCGCCGTTGAGTGACGAGCTCCAAGATGCCTCGCTGATGGGTTTCGTCAAGTTTCCAACAACACTCCCGCGAACCCGATGATGATGATGATGAATTCGACTTTCTACAACCAGTCCTGGGCAGAATACCAGGCAAACAAAACGGGTCCTCACACACATGCGTGGGGAAACTGGGTTGTGTTCACCTCTCTGCAAGACCTCGACGGCAACTATCAACAACTCGCGGAGTCACTTAGCCAACAACAGCCACTTCAATACCTGCCTCGAGTCTATGCAGAGAACCCAACGTTAGCCCAAGGCTACATGAAACAGCGAGATGCGCTCAGAAAGCAGTTTCTCGATCCGAAGTCTGCCGTGGTTGAAATTACCTTTGGCGGCGCTGAGACGGTTCCCGTGGCACTCCAGAAGCCACTCTCTCGAGGTACCATCGTCATCAACACTACCAACCCGGATCCCTCAGTCCCTCCCCTTGTCGACTTCAACACAATTGCCAACCCGATCGATAGCGCTATAATGGTTCGTGGAATTTCGAAAGCCCGAGCTTTCATGCTGAGTCCCAGCCTGTCTCCCATCGCGGCAGTCGAGGTGACGCCGGGCCCGGGAGCATCCAGCGACGCGCAGATCGAGGACATCATGCGTCGGTCGTGGCTGTCTTCGAGCTTCGACCATCCTGCCGGAACGGCAGCCATGATGCCGCGGGAGTGGGGAGGCGTGGTTGACAACAAGTTGCGGGTGTATGGCGTGGAGGGACTCTGGGTTGTTGACTCGAGCATGATGCCGATCTTGCCGGCTGCCCACACGCAGGCCACCGTCTATGCAGTGGCTGAGCACGCTGCCGACCTGATCAAGTCTGCTAGAAACCAGACAGGAGGAGCTGGTATGTGAGAGAGAGAGAGAGAGAGAGAGAGAGAGAAAACGCGCCGTGGAGGACTTGACCGGATATTTTGTGTCTCAGCCTCCAACGCTGCTGTTGCGATATAAGCCGCGATTGCAGCGCACCGGACCAAATCGAGCCCATCTCTGACCTTATCGCAGTACGTTGGACATCGCGTACATGTGGCTAGCGGTAAGCTGGTTGAGCATGATGTACCTCCGTCAGCGATGCCTGGCTTTCTGGTCCAAGTACAACTATGTCCTGTCAGCTGCTTCACGACGGGCATCGCGATTGCTAGCCATGTTCATGTTCTTCGCCGTCAGTTATCATGGATTGGAGGTTGATTCGGTGGGGTAATGATTCGCAGAAGGGTTGTGAGGCTACCACGGCTTCACGAGGCTCGAACTGCCTGCAGTGGCGTATTTCGGCCTCCGCATTGGAACTTATGCTGCTTGAGAAGGTTTTGCACGCTTCACACGCGCAGTCGCAGGGGAAGTCACGGAAGAGGTGGGATTAGGGGATATTCCAGAGAAACTCATAAGCGATATTAGACTGAAGGGTCAGAGCGAGTATGTAGTTACAGTAGGGGCCATCATTCAGAGCTGTCACGCAGTCGTTGGCAGCCTTTCTCACTGTCTTAATATAGTAGGTTGACAAGCAAAGTGAAGCCATCGTGAGATTGTGCAGCAGTGCGAGTGGGAAAGCCAATGAAGATGAGAATCGATAAGATGGTCTGTGCGTTTTCCACTCAAGTCCACCAGCCACTTGCAGAACAGCCCGGCCACCGCACAGCCCTTACCTATGCAGCGGCAGTTGGAAGCTGCCCTGCCGTGGCCCGTGGCTTGTGAAGCTGCGGCAAGCTGCGTGAAAGAGGTACGTACCGCTCGGTTCTGCCGTGCACCTGCAGCCAGTCCAGCGCTACTTACAGCGGACGCGGTCAAGTCTCGGAATGACATTTCGCGACGCCTGACGCTTGACAGTTTATGCACCGAGCTCCATCTTCATTGCCATCCTCATCTACTCCCCTAAGCCACGGCCGCCTACCTGTCTGCTCGCCTAGTTGATGACACCTCACGATCCTTGATTGTTACCATAAGAACGTCACTGTCTTTGGATTCATGCGCAGATAAGCTCTCTTTCTCCACCCTGGAGATGCCTTCGGCGACGACACCATGGATTTTGTGAGTACCCGCGAAGAGTTAGCCGACTAGCTATCAATGGCTTCATTACTAACGGTTACCTCCTGCAGTGGTCGCGCCTCCTAGAGGGCACTCCGCTCGGTTCCTCGAGTCATCGCAAAGGCGACGCGAAGGATCCCACAAAACGCTTGCATCGCTTCGATAAGGAGTACAACCGCATCTTAGTACTTTCTTCCCGGGAACTGCGGAACAACTTGGTCGCCAAATGCTGATCTTCTCCCTCACAGCAAATCTGGAGATCTTCCTCCAACCTTGCCAACGACGTTGACGCCGCCGAGACCCTCGAGATCCGCCTCCAAGAGCTCACGAACATCCTAACCGACGAGTCCCGACGACCGCTGCCACATCCCTGCATTCAGTATGCCGCGAAAAAACAAGTTTACGTCCCTATTGGCAAGATAGCGACGACATCATACAATGAGTGGATCATCAAGGAAGCCGTGCTCTTCTTTGCTACCCTGCTTGAGACGGAGGAGGAGGCTTTTGTCGAGAATGTCAACTTCTCCGCCAGCTTGACGAACCTGCTAGTCCGCATTACCGGCGTCAACAGTGTTCGCTTGGGTTCCGATACCGAGGCCAAGGTCGTCGAACTGGCTTTTAACATCACCACCAAGATCCGCCTCGATCGAGACATCCTCCACGCCTGGTTCAAAACCCACCACGACGGTGCTCCAAAAACCAATCCTCAGGACGACCAAGATTCTTTCGCCGGTCGTACCCAGAGGCAGGACTTTCCGCTGTTCTACATATTGATGGACTACATTCACCACGAGGGCAAGGTTGGAGACTTCGCGAGGACGGGCTTACTCTACATCATTGAGTCGGCGTCTAGCGACGAGTCGCTGGAGCAATGGATCGTCGAAAGCGACCTATCTACCCTAATGGCCACTGGCTTGGGCGCATTGTACAGCCAGCTTAGCCGGAAGCTTGTCATCGACTATCCTACTAATGGTCTCCCGGCGATCCTCGCCTTCTCCGACTATGAGCGGCCGACCTCCACCTTCGAGATCATCAGCTCCTGTTCGGGTGACTTCTTAGGTCACCTTGAGACCTTTCTCTCACATCTTCTCTTCTGGCAGGACGTGCTGGATCACTGCAAGTCGGTTGAGGTGAAGCAGACGCTCCTGGAACACTTTCAGGTCATCTTCCTGCAGCAGCTCCTGTAAGACAGATACCTCCCTAACCTCCAGACATGTCCATACTGACAGTCTAGCTACCCATCGCTGCTGGAGTCGTCCGATATTGACGGAGGATCGTCCGTAGCTGTTCTCACCTATCTTCGCCGTATCCTAGAATCACTCGACCACCCCGACATGATCAACTTGATCCTCCATTATCTCCTTGGCCTGCCTGACCACTCCTCTGCGAATCCTTCCACCGGACGCGCCTCCATCAGCGCCGCTCGTAAGCGCAAATCTATGGATCTTGCCACGATGCTGGCGCAGACGAAATCTGACATAACCGCCACTCCGCTCCTGTTCAACCTGGTTGATCTTATCCAAGCCTGCCTACGCTCTCACAACCAGCAGACTATCCGGGTTACCCTGCAGCTAGTTTCGGCTATCCTTAGGAGGCATCACCGCTATGCTGTAAGCACGCTTCTGCGCACTGAAGCCGTCATTGGAGACAAGATGCACCGTACGGTTGGGGCCCACGAGCAAGAAGTTGACTATATCATGAGCTTGGCAGGGTCTATCGGCGGCCAGGATAACTTTGACGAAATTTACGAATATGTCTTGAAGGATACAATGGCCCGTCTCGAGAGTCATCCTTGCTCACTGAAGCTTGTGGCACCCAAGATTTCCACCAACAACCATGACCTACCCCCTGTTCCTGATACACTGCCTGGAGCGCCACGCGACGTGCACGAGCACACGCTCCGCCCGGAAGATCCCCTGCTCAGCTCAACGTTAGATCTCCTTGAGACGTTCTTCATGAACCCGGTCGACACAAACCTCTCACTCACAGAAACCATATTGGATCTGGCCATCTGTGGTTATATGACGGTTGAGGGGTGGCTGCTGCGAAACCCGCAAAAATACACCTACGACGAGCGACCCCCCAGCCCAACGTCCCCAGATGCATCTACGACCTCGTTCAGGCCTCCGACAGATCCTGATTCTACTACGTCCGCGGAGCAGCACACCCTTGAGGCATTGGACGCTTGTCGCCGCCGCCCAGCATGGGTACAAGCGTCTCTACCTCGCATACTCATCATTCTGCAACAACTATGTGACCAGGTTGCCAAATACCGCGAGACGGTGCCCCGCTTCGAGGACTTACTCCAAAGCCGCAGAGAAGCGTTCCAAATTGCCGATAACCGGCCGACACCACCACCCTTACCGCCTCGCAAACCAACTCCCCAACGCCACAGATCAGCGCATACCCCAGAACCCACAAGTCTAGACGATGCACGTAGTGGGTCTCCAGCGCGCCCCTCGGGCCTTGAACGTTTCGCCCAACGCCTGGTCTCGGAGCTGGGCACGCCTAGCCGAACGGGAAGCCCCAGAGGGAGAAAGAATAGCCGGGGTTCCGGCTCTGATAGTCCAGCTCCGGGTGGTCTTTCAGGCGGATACGGATTGTCCACCCCAACTTCTCGGTCTCTTCCTCGGCCAAAAGATACACCACACGACAATGCTCCTAGAAGTGCGACAGACGAAGGTGGTTCGTCACATGGGCCTAGGGACCCAGTAGCAAGCCAGGCGGCTGCATTTGCAGCCATTGATCAAAGTATCCTCGCACGCAAAGTTGGTGTTCCCGGCAAGGTCGAGCCTATACCACTAGATCTCGGGAAGAAGAAGCCGACTCTCCATATGCCACCTCCCAAGGACGACGAGGAGACTGGGGAGGAGCAGGAAAATCAGCAGGCTGGAGAAGAGAGCATTGAACAGAGCGGCAATCAGGAGGCCCAGGAAGCCCAAGAAGCCCAGACAAAGCCAAGCGGCGATGACTCCGCTGATGTCAAGCAGCCAGAGGAGCAAAAGGCGGAGCGTACGGCATCGGTCTCGCATGTTCTCACAAACGTCATTATACTTCAGTCGTTCTTGTTTGAGCTGTCGGCCTTGATCCAAGTGCGCGCAGGACTCTTCAACGAAGTTCGCTACGCCTGAGGACGCCAGGATGCAACCGTAGGCAGGTTTCAGGGCATGTGGAGTATATATAAACAAAAACAAAACCGTTCTTCATGTACGTAGTATTCTTCCTGTGACTTTCGGTTTTAGGCCTCGTCGCTCGTTCACATTTGGCGTCGGGAGGGGTTTTGGTGTCTCCTCTCACAATCATTGACGAATAGACTTATCTACGGTCTCTATTACTACGACGAAGTGCTCTGACTGGCTCGGTCAGTTTTCCGGCGGGTTCGGTGAACGATAGTGAAGCCAAGGTACATGTACCAAGTATCCATATACGGACCTAGCAACCAGAAATTCTAATTAAATACGAACGACGATGGTGAAGCAGCTAAGCTGCCTTATGTTGGGCTCGTCTAGATGGAAAAGTCCAAGGAACCCCAATAAGGCGCGTCATCAATGCTGATGGATCTGCCGAGACCCAGATTGGTGATCGACGGCTGACGTGCGCTAATGCATCAAATACAGGGGTATACAGGGGTCTCGCGACTGCATCCTCGCGGGGCACGCCGAGCCCGACCGGGACTGGGGATGTGAATGGCTCTGGTGCCATTCACGAGCTGAGAAGATGTTGAAGACCGGGGATTTCTGCAGGGCCAGTTCTGGGGGAGGAAGAACCGACTGTCGTTCGTGCTCGCGAACATTCTGGAAGGCGAGCAACCAAGCGGGGTCCTTCTCTCAATTCCCGATCGAGTAGAGTCGAAAGATGTCCCTCAGGGGGAGATGCCTTTTTTTCTTTGCATTCGTGGCATGAGTTCAATCTTTGCCGATCGTCGGGCTCGGACTGTCGAGTTCGGACTGAAGAGACGTTGAGTTTTGCCTCACGACATTTGATGACAGAAAGCAAACTTTGGCCAAACACCCTCGAAAGAGCCGAGAGCGTAAAGTCCTGTCCGCGCTGCCAGAGCAGATGAGACGGAGCAAACCAGCTGCAGAGAGTACTCTCGCGGCTGCGGCTGGTCGTCGCGCTGCAAACCCAGCCGCGAGCGCCTCCATGCGACCCGGTCTGTGGTAATGGTGGATTGTCGCGGGCAGAAGGCTGCCTGCGGGCCCTGCGGGAAAACAAATGTCAAATATGCGCATCTTATGAGCTGACGTTTGAGGGATGGTCTCATCGAGTGCGAATGGACTACAGTACTTCAGGTGTGGGATAGTGTCTAGTCACTCTACTCTCTTCCCTTTTTTGAGCTAACAGTAAATTTGACATTTAAGATAAAATGGATATAAATTAGAGAAAACTAGAACTTTTTTTAGATTATATTCCATTTGCACTCGATAGGATAATGGATGAATGTAAAGATCTCAGTAGAAAAAGTACCTCTTTTTTTCTTTCAACCTCTTGAGACCTTTGATACTCAGAGCTATCCGCAGCCTTACCTTGGTTGAGCGCTCCTGAAACCACCTACATGTGGCGAGCTTATTTGGCAGGATCCCGTCGAAAAAATAAACTTTAATGTTCGTCATTTCCCTTCTCGGAATTTCTGAGATGGCTACCTGTTCGCATCTTGCAAGCTTCAGAAAACCACTCTCTCGCCCATTGCCTGGGTCAATAATTATTTCCCGTTGCCTTCGTCATTTTCATTTTCCTTCTTCTCCTAATTACACACCCGCACTCCATTCTTCACCATGGCTCACATCACGGATCTCCCCCAGGACCTGATCGACTCGCTCATTCCTCTTCCATATAAGCCGACTGCGGTGAACATTCGGATGGCGTGCCTGAATCCTGAAGCCAACGAGGACTTCACTTTCTTCGAGCGACATCGAACGCTTCTCAGCCTCGCCAAAACCTGTCGCCGTCTTTGGGACATGCTACACGAAGAATTGTACCGCAGTGTCTTCGTCGAGGGCCGTCACAAGTTCCAGAAGATGCTTACGCTGATCCGGGCAATCGACCAGCATCCTGCACTCTTCCGAGAAACAACGCAGTTCTACCTCAGCCCCACAATCCACGATGGCGACGACGAGAAAAGCTACTGGAGTCTACGACCCAAGGATATTGAGTACTTGAAGCACGCCACCCGCAAAGCCGGCCTCACAACGATGGAAATGTACTGGATCACGTCGAAATCCAAGTATCCAGGTGACTATCTCGGGGTCGGCAAAGGAAAGATTTTTGGCCATGAGCACAGGCTGGGACTGTTAGCTCAGCTTATCCTCCTGCGTCTTCCAAACGTCGAAGGGATCAAACTTCCCATATCGATGCTTACGTTGCACCAACCTGCAGGTTTCACAAAGTTCCCAGCCCGTGTCCGCATGCGGTCACTCGCGATCACAGAAGACCCAAACCCCGAACGCGGAGCCGACCTTGTACCAAAGGAGCTCGGCATGTTTTACAAGTTCCGTCTCAATATTGAGGAGCTATATTACGAGAATGCCAACATTCTCTACGACGTCAACAAAGCGCTGTTTTCCTTCAGCAGAATCACACGACTGGTGCTTCATCGCTACAACTTCAAGTTCACTGAAGAAGTTGAATGCCTGTTCAAGCAATTGAAGAGGCTGAACACAGTCATTTATATTGCGGGAACTATAAGTCGAATCCCACCAGCGACTATCGTTGAGTATCTCATTCGGCACAATTCCGGAAATTTGACAACCCTTGTCATCAACTGCCCGCCCAACGGAGGCAAATTTCCAAACCCCGTCGAATCGTTCAAGGGCCTCTCAAAGTTATCAAACCTTTGGATTCTTGGATCCAATTTTTCATGTCCCAAGCTTGGGCACGGGGATGTGCAGAATTTTCAGAAGAAGACGGGCTTACGATCTTTGTCTGGAACCCTCCGACGGCTTCACATCAAGGGCGCCACACCGGCTCTTCATGAAGACATGAAGCTCTTAGAGAGTGCCATCGCGGCTCAACAGTTTCCAGACATGAAGGAGATCGCCGTTGAGGATTACGAGCCCATTTCTTGTGGCAAAGCCTCCGGCGTCGTATACAAACCCGAGCCTGATCGATGGCCATGGACATGGTAGACTCTTGAAACTGGGAGGAAGAAGGGTTAGCTATGGTTCGTTGCATGAATTAAAGGAGGGTTGTAGGTGGGCATTTCTCATCTAGGATGATAGGAAACAATTAATGAACCTTCAATGCCGGGTAGTCAAAGACCATGGAAGGCGCGGTTCTTTCGATCAGTCAACACCAAATGACTCAAGGGCCAAGGCATTTCACATGGAGGACGATCGAGATGTTGATTGAGGGATAATTTATAGAAATAACAATCATCAAATTTCGATTGATTACCTTCATGTTTTATGTCGGATGTCAGCGTTCAATGTTCTCACGTAGTTCCTGGGCCTCAGCCATCCTCGATCCCATACGGCGGACAAATCCTTGAAACAAATCTGTTTTTGCCTCCATCAAGTGTTTGATACAACGGTAGTCTATCACACCTTCTTCGTATAACTCTCGTGTTGCCTCCTGCGAGCAAGTCGACAGCCGTAATCAAAGACTAAATTGACAACCTCCGGACGAGCAACTGCAATCGACGCACGCTGCCATCTTTCGTGTCGATATGGACGCTCAGACGTTGAGCAGTCTCTGCCTCGCTCGAGGCTCTTCCGTCCAGTTCCTTGAGAACCTCTTGAGTCCATAAGCTTCCCCCAAGCTCTAGCCGCCTCACGGTAGATGGCAAAGACCTCAGAGTCGCCTTGTCTTTCTCGAAGGAGGCCTTGTGAGTCACTGGCTCGGCGTCGAAGTAAAGCCGCACGCGCTCTAGGGCGCCGAATCCTTCGAGGCTTGCGGGAGGTCTTGCAGGCCAGCCCATCGACCCTCCGCAGAAGTCCAGATGGATAGCGCGTAGAGTCGACTTGTGTCCGGCACTGCTCAGTATGTCGACAATGTCCGTCGCAGATGGTCCGTGAGTACTGAAACTCCACATCGAGCGCTTCTTCTTAACCAGGTAGCCAAAGCTGGACAGGCTTGAGCAGCTGTGAATGACACTGGACAACTCGTCTTTACTCATGTCCATACCGCTGACCGTCAGTTGAGTGATGCTTCGGAGGCTCGGCCGGACAATCCGATGGTCAAAGAATTCTTGTCCCTCCACGTATAAGGAAGTGGCTTTCGCGGCCATCCACAGGAGAGCTCCAATATGGAATCCATGCACGGTGTTATGCATCGAGTCGGCAGCTCTCAGCGACACTGCTTGGATGCTTTCGAACATGGGGGCCGGTTCACCATCCGTTAGCTCGTCCGAGCTCGGAGGCCCCTTCTCATTCCTCAGCTCGTCGTCAAGGGGGTCTGGGCAGATCTCAATTCTGTCCATCAGGAAACCAAAAGAGCTTTGCACCAGCGAAACTCCTAGATCTTTGACATTCCGCATGTTGAGTAGCAGCAGCGTAAAAAGCGATGTATAGCGCCCGCATTCGTGTTCGTAGTCTAGGACCGGTCCCTCGACGTGCTCAAAACCCGAACTGAGCCTCAGCTCGTATTCCCAGAAGCGACTGATCCCCGCGTTCGTTGACCTTTTGGAGGTTTCCAACACGAATCCCGCATCATTTGGGTGAAAGGGACGGAAGTCGCCGGGCCTTGGTCGGAGGTCAAGATAAACCTGCTGGACACGAGATGCAACGTCTGGGTTGGCTCGGAGGAACCGCAAAAGGGAAATGTACCTCCTTAAGCTACCTGTCCCGTGGATGCTGATACTTTGATATAAATAGGGCCTGAGAGTCCTGAGGTGCTTCTTGTTCACCAGGGCTAGACTGAAGCGGTCTCTCCAGGTACGCCGGAGTAAGGCAGCAAGATCTCCGTCGGTTGATGAGGAGATCAAGATTTCTTGTATGGAGCGCGTGAGATGCAGTCGATCAAAGATCTCGATGAGTATCTCTGGAGGCAACACATCGCCGAGCGAAGCCATGTTGAAGAAATCGATACCTTCAGGGGGATCTTGTGTGGTGAAAGACCAGCTTGGGGCAGTTGATGATTATTTTAGTCCCTTTGCGTAGCGAAAATTCGATATTTAATAGGAGAGAGGACCTTTTGAGTGTATACACGATTTCTCTATGGGTCTGTTGCCATCTTTGAGAATCTCTTGATTTTCGGATGTGGCTTCAACTTCTTCCTTTCTTCTTGAGGCACACAGTGAAGGGTTACTTGCATCAGCATAGTCTCAGGTGTGAGCATTCTGGGGCCTTCCAGGTAGCAAAGACTATGACAGGAATTAGCAAGACGCCATATTCTGGCCTAGTCCCTCAAAGTCACCATTGACTCTTTATTCACTTTTTTAGGGGCTGAGCAGCAATGGAGTGTCACCATTGGATGCTTTATCAACAAAGGTATCCCAATCAATGGCAAGGCCGAGGAGAGACAGTCCCGGAAGTTACAGGAGGATTCCAAGAACTCTTTCAATCGCAACTACCCTCCTGTCGTCTTTACATATCTTCTTTGGTCGTTGTGTAGCTACTTATTCAGGAATGTGGTAAAGTAAGAGCCAGTACCCGCCGCATGTGGTCTTGGTTCCGATGCTGGTATGTTCCTGAGCCGGTCTTTTGAAAAGGCGTTCCAAGGAACCACAAGCTTTCAGCTATTCACAGTTGCAAAGGCTCATGACCATTTCTATAATCCAACATCAAGGACATGCAAAGTCTGAGAATCAGATAGCAAGGCGTTGCTTTTGGAGAAGCCAATTGCTGGGCGGATAATTAATGTCTAGTACGAGAGTGTTCGCCCACTCTTCAGAGTAATAGCAGGAGGAAGAAATCCATTGCACTCATCACCATGCTATATGGCAGTTGGGTTGCTACGACCTTGCTTTCACAAACGAGTTTGCTCAATTTGCTCGTTTCGCCCCTTTCTCTTTCTTTTTATCATTGTCTTGGATTATGTCCACTTATTGTCGTGAACTGTGGTGCTACTGACGGGTGCGCAGGAAATCCCATCTTTTGCTCCTCGACGAAATGACACATTGCCAAAAAGAAACAACTCATTCTTCACTAACAATACCCTACCAAGGGAAACAGTGTTTGTCCGACGCACGTTGAAAGTCACCTGAGCAAATGTTAGCCGGTTGAAGTTAACTCGCGAAGAAGTCTTCTTCGGCCCCATGATTCCCATCATGTTACCACTTGAAGAGTTAGATAACAAGGATCAAGTTCCTGTCTTCTGGCGGGTTTTTAGGTATATTCCTCTAGCTACGGGGATGGCGTGCTTCGCGGGGCTTAGACGTGCGGGCAGTTCTGGAATCGAACAACAGAAAGCTGCAGCTGCGTCTTCAAGGGACTTATATACAGTACACAAGACCTTGACAGTTGTGTCCGCGCTTTCGCTTCGCGGAAATCGCAAAAGATTCGGTGACTTTGTCTAGTTGCACCAGTTTCCTTACACCTATTTAGGAGCGCCCTGGTTGTCACAGGAATTCTGAGCCGTAAAACCGTTGCCTGTTGTCTACACAAAATATAAGCTAAAACTAAATTTTGGGTATGAAAATGATCCTGTGGTAAAGTTTCGTGGCCACCCCTCAAGGTGTCGCCACTTTGCTATTGTCGGTTGATTTTAGGTTCAGTGACGATGGTGAGGTGCCCGATTGGCCATCTCGAGACCCACATACGCAGGCTTCAATAGTCACAAATCCAACTGCTGTTTTCATCTGATTCGCCAGCATGGCCAAGTGGTAAGGCATCGCACTTGTAATGCGGGGATCCTGTGTTCGATCCACAGTGTTGGCACGTCCCACTTCCTTTTGACGCACGTCATCCAGATCTCAATTTTGGCTGTCGAACTACCAGTAGTAGGCGCGCCAGGAGAGTACCTGTATGGCTCTCGATTTCCATTCCTTGGTTGTCTATTTTTTTTTTTGGGGGGGGGGGGGGTTTTGGGGGCCGATGATTAAAGAGGAATGGAACACTTTCTACTCAACTTTTCTCAATGAAGTGCATATCGATCGGAGGCTATGAAACAGATGCTCAAGTGCATACTATCGCTGTGAAAAGAGTGTTCGGTCTGGAAGCTAAGAAGACGGTGTGAATTTTCCGATAATTGCGTAGCATATGCCCTTCGCGGACTAAGAGCCTGACTCCTGGTGAAGTAGAAGAGAAGAGGGACAGCTACGACAAGATGAGGCAGCTTGAGAGGTAAGAAAAGAGTCGTTGTTGATGCTAGTCAAGCATCATCACCCTCCATGGCGGGTGACACACTTTCCGTAGCTTGACATAAGGTGATCGAACCCGGGTAACCATCCAAAGCGCAGCGCCTATCCCATAGCTCAAAAGAACAACATAACTGAACCCGGGTATCGTCAAAAACAATGCCAATGCCAGTTAACAACCGAACGCCGAACCTGAGCACGAAGGTGCGTCCTGACCTAATCCTGGTATCATGACTGCTCCGTGCGGCCATCGACGCCTTCCTCATTCTTAGTGATGGCGTATTTCTTGCCCTTTGGCAGGTCAACCTGAATCTCGCCCTTACCGCTCACAGGTGACATTTCGTAGAGCCATTGTGCTAGCAGGAAGAATCCAATTGCCCAAGTCCAGGCGAGGATAGCAATGGAGCACGTGAAGAACAATGTAGGCACGAGTACGAGGAGGGCGACGCCGACCCAGAAGAGGGCGAAGATGACGGCTGCACCGAGAGACAACACGATGGTAGAAATGGTAAACGCCGAGAAGATGACGATAGGAAGCGAGGAGAAGACCAAGTGGGCGACGATGAAGGCCTGTCATGTCACAAACTAATCAGCCAAGTCAATTTGGTAGGGTTGATTGACGGAGAACGCACGAAAAGGAAGGGCCTCTCCCGGGCGAAGTTGGAGACATTGCCGTAGGCCTTCTGTCTGGTGTCGAAGCTGACCACACGATTGATCTGACGCTGGCCGTAGGCAACGACGGCATTGGCATTGTTCTTGGCCTTGGCTGTGAGGTCACTTTCCTTGGTTTTAGTCAAAGCCTTGGAGTCGTTGTCGGTGGCGGAGGGTGCCATTTTGGGTGCAGATGGAAATGTCGGGAGATTGGTGTCAGGGATGTTGAAGATGGGCGGGGATGGAAATCGGAAACTGCGTTGGTTCCTTGATCGTTTATCAATTGAATTGCTTGGTGGTCGGTTGTGGGATTGCAAGGGATGATGGACATTGAAACGCAAGACAACGGAGAACCTAAGAGGAAGAAAGGAGGGGTCGGGCGGATGGAAGGGAGGCAACGGCAGAGGCAGTGGCAGGGCGTAGTACAGAGCAGTAATGGAAGAGAAGTCAGCGGCTGAAAAACGAAGCTAAGGAAGCTGCGAAATGCGAAATGCGCCTTCCCATTTGCACGTGCTGAAGTTGTGGTGACCTCAGAGGCAGCTGCATTTCTTACCGGGCGGCAGGTCGCGTTCCTCTCCGCGTTGGCGCGTCGGCAGGTCGCTCCACCGTACGATTGGCTCAAGAGGGGAAGGAGCTTGGACCACGTCAATGCATCTGTGCGGATCAGCTCCACAACAGCAGTACGAGTACGTACCTCAATGTACCTATCACGTCACGTCAGGACCTGAAAGTCACCCCAAATGGCAGGAATCACGTGCTTGTCTCGGCCGGGCCTGGAATGGCCAAGCTTAGTCTTCGCGCAGGTCCGCGACGGGCCGACAAGTCAGTCAGGTCGGGTACTCCTGTGTCCCAACGGTCCTGTCAGGTCGACATTTCGTCATAATGAGATACAACCCGTTGCATCTGGCCTAGATCCGGAGTTCTAAACAAGCTCATCACGACAGCAAGATGACACGCTCGGTCGTCTTGGCGACACCTCGTGCCGTCGCGCATGCCACGCAAACCGGCAGTTTGAGAAGACGCCACCAGCTTGGGGATCAGATACCTTGGATTTCACCCTAAGTCCAAGGGTCAAAACATCCCTTGAGACACTCACCATTCATTTCGGGAAACAGGCACTGCTATCCTGTCAATTCTTGTTACTTTCCTCCCCCATTCGACAGCCCACAAGCCCCAGATGCCAGCGTCATGAACGGTGATTCCCTGGGGACAGACTCGCCTTCCCTCAAGGCTGAGGTTACAAGACTGGAGAACTGGGCCGGTAGCCCTAACGGAGAAAACCCAAAGATGGGATCCGGCGTACGGGGGACACATCTGCCATAAGAAATCGCGGAACGGCTGTCAGCAGTATAAGAAGCGTCGCGTCAAGGTGAGTGAAGTGACGGGCGGCGAGATTGGGGTCAGGGTCCGATTTGAAGGATGCCAAGTCCCGATCCTGGGTGGTCTATTGCATGTGCTATGAGGATCCGGCGGCTTGTAGTGAGATGAGAACCGACCATGTCGGGATTGCGTACGACACATCAAGTGCAGTCTAGTCTTGACTCCTTTTGCACCCCGGCTCCCAGCCGTAACATAGTCCCCCAAGCCGGCCCATAAGCCGGCAAGTACTGCGATCCCTAGCAGTGTAGGCGAGGCCTCATCATGTAGTCGTCCGGGTAGTCACCGGGATAGGCACTCACCCTAGTTGTCGTCTCAAAAGGAGAAACGGGTATGACGGCAATAGCAACCACAATTCCTCCAGATCAAACCGAGGCGAATGCAGCGACCCGCAGCATATCCTCCAGGTAGACTAGCTCACTGATATACAGCTAATTCGGAATTTCACATCCAATACCGCTCACACTCTATCCGAGAACCCCGACTTCATTCACCTGTGGACAACAACCATTCCCCAGAGCACTTTCGCCGACCTGAATAGCTGTGCCGACCTTTTGGGACTTGCTTAGCTTTACAGGACTCCTGCTCATGGCATTCTCGCTGTGTCGGCGTTCCATCTCTCACATCTCAACCCCGATAAAAGAGAAGAATATACCACCATCTCAACTCACCACCAGAATGTTGCTCTCAGCCAGTTTTCTCCCGGGCTCAATGAAATTGGCGAGAATAATGCGGCGGCCTACGTTCTTGATGCCATATTTATCTTTCTGGTGAACACTTACTCAATAGCTCACCCGCCTGGACCCATCACCTCCAAGGACGTCGCTCAGTCCTTTCATCATCCTTCAGGGTAACATCCAAGGTTCTGCCGCCAAGAAACAAGCTGGCAATTACAGGCACCAAAAGCACCTTGACGCTCCAACTTGCCCACAGCTATATCTCAAATGGTCCCCTCCCGCGCTGGCTCTATCAGGGCGGAGTCGAGCCAGCTTTGGGAGGCAACTTCTCCCCCAAGATCGACGACTTTTCAATCTTACCGCAGCATGGCGCCTTCCGAAGATACATGGATGTGTCACGCTGCGCTTGGGGACCTCAAACTTACATTTGCCGCCGTAACAACGCCATCGCATCGAGCCGGTCTGGTTTGGCGATGGGCGGTCTCGTTAACCGAAATCCTTTCTTGACCTCATGAGCCAGAACCAGCCGATGGCTCTCGATATCATCATATACTACGCAGCACTTGTCCACGCCTTCGAACGAAAAGGCTTTGGTGTCTCAATGGTTGGGAAATGAACATGGCTTCAGCCTTGGACAAGGCCATACAGGAGCCATGGAGTGAGTGGATTCAGAGGCCGTTGCAGTGTGTCCGCGATGATGCTGACATCTGGCAAGTTGAGCCGGATCCGCCACCAGACGCTGTACCCAAGCCAGATGCAAAATGTCCTCCGCTTTCCAAGATGAATCTGTTCAGACTGGGTGAGCCCCCATCGTGAGCACATTTTTGGGTTTGACCGACCGGCGAAGAGGAGCCTATTGTAGACTTCACGCACCCGCAAATGCCCATGTAACAAAGCCAAGTATCCGCTTGCCTATGTGGCCAAGACTAAGACCATTCACGCCAGGTCACTTACTGCGACGTCATGACGGAGGATCCCCCGCCCGGCCCGATAGGGCCAAGTGCCATCGGGACACGGAGATTCTAGGTATGAAAAGCCGGTCACAATGGCTGGCTTGTTGACCGCACTGGCGATGGCAAGTTGGACCGACAAGAGTTGGATACCTCTAGGCAATCCTTAGTAGCCTGCCGGTGCAGACGCCTTATGCCTCTTAGAGGTGAGTAAGGGCGTTAAATAATACAACAACAACAACACGGCTACGCGTCTGGGTTGTGGATCTCGATCAGGCAGAGGAAAAGCTCCAGGCAGTGCCTCTTATTCGTTCGTAGATTCAAGTAACCTGGAAACACGGGCCGGGCTAACTCGAGTTGGGTCATAAATAATATAAAACCGTGGTTGGCCGTCGACACACGCTCGCGGCGAGGGGCAAGCCGCAGGCGCATAGAGAATGGTGGCTTTACAACGGCTTTCCGTAATCACCGGATAAGATCAAGTTGCTGCGCTACGTAGGTAGAAGCAACAGTCCGTAAATAATACTCACTTGACTGCGGCAGCAACCGCTCGTTTGTCGTATTGGGATGGCTACGACTCTTACAGCCTACGCTTTTCGAAGACCGAAAGACCCCTGCAGTTCGCGGAGGCTCTCAGTTGGAAGTTGCTAGACTAGCAATTTGCCGCAAAAGGAACACGTTCTCTTCTGCGCCTGTTTCTTGTCGAGATCACTGCCGGTAATGGTCATCTGTACGACCCGACGCTCTTGATGCTGTAGCCCTTCATGTCCAGACAAGCATATCTCTTCCACGAATAGTTCTCATGGACGGCGCGCCACGGGCCCCGTGCAACACCGTGCCCGCTAGGCAGTTGTCGCCCTCGTAGAACCGCGCATTCTGCAGATGGCCCCCGAACACCTTGACCCGGACGGACCTGGGGCTGGAAAGAAGCGCCGGAGCAGGTGTTTACGTAGACATTCTTTCGCTGCGACTCTCCGGTGCATTTCTCGCCTTTGAACATGGTGACGACGTTAGCCGGTCGAGGTGGAGGCGAGTCCCGAGGCCGACAATGAGGACGGACGAAGGCTGCATGGTGATCTGGTTGCTGATTTGACACACAAGGTAAATTGCATGGGTGATCGGGAAGATAGGAGCGTTGTGGGATGGTGCTCTTTCAACAATGTTGGCTTTTGATGTCGGGCATTATCCTCTCTTCGTATTGAAGTTCTCCTAGAGCACGGCTTGCTTTAGCGACATCTATGTCGGTAGATACTAAGTATTCAGCTTCGTTGGCAGGTCATGTACCGGTTTAAGTCGTGCAGCATTCAGCTCCTCGTCTATTCAACAAAACATAATTACCGTGGCAATGCCAAGGTTACTAACTTCACAACCCGCTCAAAGTCTCATGGAGGCTTACACTTACTTTGAGTTACCAAAGGAGTGTTAATACAACTTGGCAGCTGAACGGTCTTTCCATCGTTGAGACCTTAGTCATTTGCCATGCGTTCTAGCTTGAGTGATCAGGCAGCATCCACAGCGCTGATGCACACATTGTCTTGGAGCGATTTGTTTCGTTGATGAAACGGGAATACGAGGCTGGCTTGCATCTTTGCCGGTTGGGAACTCCGATACGAAGGTAGACCGCAAGACTCAGTATTGATGGTGACCGACGATTGTGAGACACCTAGCTTTCCCTGCATTCATGATGGCTGGGCATTCTCTCCTGCAATATTGTAAAATCAACGTGTAGTCACCTATGAGAACTGTGAAGTCGAAGGAACGGTGCCTCAAGCGCAGTAAGGCTTTAAGACTATGCCCCTTGTGGACTGTGCTCTTTGAGGGCTTATGTTCTAGCACCTGTGACCCCACGCTGCCTATCAAGAGCTAGCCGTCAATGTTGTTATTATGTACCTATATTCTCTTCTATAAAATCAAGGAACTATTTATTAGCTTTGCAAGTACTTTAACTACTAATAATCTATTTCCTAGGTATTAAAAAAGTCTATTAAACTTTATAATAGTTATATATAGTTATTCTACTGAATCTTGAGTCCAGTAGATACTATGTTACGTCTAAGTATTAGAAAAGTTTCCTTGGTATCTAAAAGAAACAGAAAAACCTAAAACACTAACTTAAAAAAATGTCCTCGGAGAGGCTCGAACTCTCGACCTTTGGATGTCCCTGTCTTTGGACAGAGTCATACTGAATAATATGAGACCAACGCTCTACCGACTGAGCCACGAAGACCTGGTTGACTAAGACCGGCAGATCACGGGTCTATCCAGGGTTTATCGCGCACGGACCAGCTTCAATAGTTCCCACAATCCTTACTTACACCATCGTCAAAACCAAATTCGGCCCAAACTCCATAATCAGAACTCTCTCATCCCGCAACCTGCCTCCCCGCCTGCGCCTCTGACCCCTCCTTCTTCTGCCCCCTCAAGCTTTCCTGAGCTCCCTTTCATAAGCCGGAACTGTGAGCACTTAGTCCGGGAGGTGTAAGCCGGTCCAGGCCCTCCAACTGCTTACCCTCAGGAAGAGGAGGACTACGCACGCCGTCACATGAAACAGACTCCCAACTCAAACCTTGACAATGCAAGCATGCGTTCACTCATGAGGTACACAACTTCGGAAGGCTTAAAATAGGATGAAAGAACCTGCTCCCCTCCCTTCCCCTCCGCCCCTTCGCGGCTCCAGCAGGTCCGACTTCTTGTTCGCTCCTCCGTCTCATCCTGGGTTCGCCTCCGCCCCGCCCAGACCTCCCGAAGAACAACCACAACAACATGCACCCGGTTTCCGAACAGGCTCCTCGCCCTTGGACTGAGAGCAAGAAGTATAAACCAAACCCAACCTTGACCGGACACACGTCTAATTGGACGAAAATCCTCCCGTCTTTTACTAATTGCCCCATCCGCTCCTCACAAGGTGAGAGAGACCTCTGCGCCGTGCCATCCATACCCCCCCATTCTCCGTGTCCGCAACTACTATGAAGTACACCCCGGCACGCATCAGTCAGGTCGATCCCTGATGACGCCTCTCGATTGAGAATGTGCTTTGACGAAGAACTCAGTTATATATCAGACTCGTGAGCTCAGGTCCTCTCCCTCCGCTCTCTCCTCGACCTGCCAAGCAAGCCGCAAACTTGCCTAATACCCATACAAGTATTCTTCACGATGCCTTCACCCATCACAATGACAGATCAAGCCTCAGAAACCCAATCCCTAACCTCCTCCTCCTCCCCGTCTTCGTCTCGTCTCTCTCTCAAACGCCGCATCTCCCTCTCGCTCCACCGAAACCGCTCGGCCCCAAAACCACCAGGCCGCGGCATTGGCCACTCCATCCACAAAATCACAACCGCCGCCGGTGCTCCCATCAACAAGGCCGTGAGCCTCCTGGGCGCGGAGGGCTTCATGCCCCAGACCATGGATCGCGAGTGCGCCAAGGCGGCCCGCATCCTGCATTCCTTCACGGACGACCCCGGACCAGCCCCGGGCTCCTCCTACAAGGCCCCCGTCCACCCGCTGGGTCTGACCGTGAAGTCGATGGTCACAATCCCTCATAAGATCCTAGCCAACTGCTCCGGCCTCGCCATCTTCAACACCCTCCGCTGCGGCGCCTACATGGGCTCTCTCGCCGCCGGTTCGGGCGTCGTGGTCGCGCGCCGACCGGACGGCACCTGGTCTCCTCCGTCGTCTTTCGTGGTCTCCACCCTCGGCGCCGGCTTCATGATCGGCCTCGACATCTACGACTGCGTCCTAGTCCTCAACACCCCCGCCCAGGTCGCGGCCTTCGCACACCCTCGCGTATCCCTAGGTGCGGAGTCCTCGGTGGCAATCGGGCCCGTCGGTACAGGCGGCGCCGTGGAAGCCGCGCTGTCCAAGACGACCAGGCCCATGTTCAGCTACATCAAGTCCCGCGGTTTCTGGGCCGGCGTGCAGATTGACGGCACCATCATCCTCGCCAGGCAGGATTGCAACAGCGTCGCATACCAAAACCGGCGCATCTCGGCCAAGAAGATCCTGACTCTCCAAGCAGAGTGGCCCGAGGGCTCACAGCCGCTGTGGGAGACGCTCATAGCCATGGAGGGTCGGTACGTCATCGACCCGGACTTTGCCAGGGAGATCGCCGCGATGGGACCGCCGGGTGACATGACGCCGATTGCCACGGGTTACATGACGCCGCCGCCAGACATGGACGACGACACACCGGCGCCGGCATACACGCCTACCGTGGCGTCGGCTGGGAGATACGGGAGTGCGGGGGGCGTGACGGAGGAGCCGATTGTGGAGGAGAAAGAGAGGCTTGGGCGGACGGGGCAGACGGTGGTCTGATTTTTGAGTCGCATGATCGTCTGGGATACCTTTCTGATTTCTTAGTCGTCTTGGGGGGTAGGCCTGTTGTTCTGCTGGCGGTTTCAAAACAAATGGAGACTGTTCCTCACTATCTGCAATAATACCACGAATGCAAGAAATTCCCCATTCCTTTGTTCTTCGTTCCCCCATCTTTCCAACGTGCGGGGAAAACCACACTCTCCCATGCATACACAATGCTTCGGCACATCTGGCCGTGGCTGAGCCGGGAGGATCCCGCGGTCGAAAACAGCCTCAGCCGTTGGTGGGGATGGTACGATGTTCGGTAAGCACCATAATTACGACTGAGCCATCCTGCTTTGAGTTCAGACGAGCTGGGATCACGGGTGCTGCGGGCCTGGGGTCAATTATGTGGTGCATATGTCGATGGAGGTTCCTGTTGGATCATTCTGTGAATGTTAGTGAGATGATGTTTGGGGCTTTTACTACGCTGTACTCGAGGGTCTACCAGGATGGCTTGTCCGATGCTGCTGGTGGTGGTGGTGTTGTCTGGAAGTTATTCTTTGGAGTCTGGGCCGGACCGTTCGATTCTTGAAATAAACCATGGTTTTGTTTATTAACAACGGCAGATAAGTCTCTGTTCTATTACATTGACTAGCTCGTTTGTCAAGATGCTGGGAGGGAGATAGCCAGGCTCAGGTGGTCGTTGGCGTCGGATGGCTCTGGGAATGAGGAGGACAGCGAATGCTGAGATGTCACAGATGTAATAATAGCGACCATGAGGTACCAAACTCTGTCTGCATCGACAAGCTCCCGAATGAGTGGAAGCAAAGGTACGATCAAACCCGCGCGAAGTTCTTCTCGTTTGCTTCCATGTCCTTCAAAACTACCCACCTCGCATGACGAGTGCCAGGTGTGACCAGCGTCGGCTATTTAGTCTGGGAGTCTTCAATTTGCCCATCGCGGTGTCATTGGCAGGTTCTTACTTTGAATGTATGAGATCCTCCAAACCACCTCCTAGGGACGAATCAAAACCCTCTACGCGGTCACATGAGATATATAAAGAGCAGGATTTCCACCACGATTCGCAACTGCAATAACACATATGCTGCGCACGTTGATTCTATCGACGCCCGCCGTTGGGTTTGCTTGGCATTATCTCTATCGTGACTGCCTGTCATTTCCTCCGTCTTGTCTATCCCCGCCCAGTCATACACTTGAACAAACTACAAGTACAAGCCCTCAGGCTCACTCTCTTGCTTGGTACGCAGGACCCTCTCGCGGGCTGCGCGGAAATCGGCCATCTGCACCCTCATGCGGCGCTCACGCAGGGCAAGCAGACCTGCCTCGGAGCAGATGGCTTTGATGTCAGCACCAGAGAGATCGTCCTTTTGAGAGATGAATTCCTCAAGGTCCACGTCGTCATTCAGCGACATTTTGGAGGTGTGAAGGGTGAAGATCTTGCGCTTGGTGTTCTGGTCGGGGTTCTCGAAGAGAATCTTTCGGTCGATACGGCCGGGACGGATAAGGGCAGGGTCGAGCGTCTCGATCTTGTTGGTTGCCATAATGACCTTGACGTCACCACGGTCGTCGAAACCGTCGAGCTGGTTGAGGAGTTCCAGCATGGTTCTCTGGACTTCTCGTTCACCTCCGGACGTCGAGTCGTACCGCTTCGTGCCAATAGCATCGATTTCGTCGATGAAGACGATGGAAGGGGCGTTCTCGCCGGCGACCTAGGAACGTTAGGGTTGAAATATGACGCGGATCAATTGAACATACTTGGAAGAGTTGGCGAACGAGACGGGGCCCATCACCAAGGTACTTCTGGATGAGCTCACTTCCGACTATACGCAAGAAGGTAGCTGAGGTCTGATTGGCAACAGCCTTGGCAAGCAAGGTCTTTCCAGTACCAGGGGCACCATAGAGAATGACACCCTTGGGCGGCTTGATACCCATTTCCTCGTAGAGCTCTGGGTGAAGCAGAGGCAGCTCGACTGACTCTCTGACTTCCTGGATCTGCTGCTCCAAACCTCCAATATCGGCGTATGATTCCGTAGGCGCCTTGTCCAACTTCATGACACTAACGAGAGGATCGGCGTCATCGGTCAAGACACCGACGATGCTGACGCTCTTGTGGTGAAGGAGTACGCTGGCACCTGGCTCGAGAAGGTCCTTGTCGACGAAGCTCATGATGCTTACGTAGTACTCGGGGCCGGTTGTACTGCTGACGATGGCGTGGTCATCGTCAATCATCTCCTCCAAAGTGCCGACGCCCATAGGGCTACCGCGCATATCATCGACTCGACCACGCTCATCAGCCATGCGGTCCACATCACCCTCGGGGCCAACCGCAGCACCCTCCTTCGCCGCCTTAGCCCTGCGCAGGCGCTCCTGGTTCTCAACGTATTCTTCCTCGAGAATTAGATGGTCGTGGATTCGTTGCATCCGTAGTAGACGGAGCTTGCATCTGCTTGTGGGGAAGACGGCGGGGAGCTTCGCGGCAGCGCTAGTGCCGGCGGCCTTTCTCTTCTTGCGGCCGACTCTGGTAGTGGGACGCGGGGGAGGCTCGTACTTGGGCTTCTCCTTCTGTTTCGCTGGTTAGTCGATGTCTTCGATAACCTTGGCGGTTGACTCGATGGAGTGCATACCTTCTTGTCCTTTTCGTCCTTGCCATCTCCTCCGCCACCCATTCCACTCTGATTCTGACCCATCCTAACGTTCTCTCAGTTGCAGCTGTTCTGGATGTGATGTGTTTGAATAATAAAAATTGGACAAGGAAAGAAATGGACGACGTGGTGGAACGTAGTGGGCGGGAGAGCTTGTGATGCTGAAGTTGGGTGGATTCCCGGGACAGCAGCAGGGTAAGGTAGAAAGGCGAGGCTGCTGTTGTTTGCGTAGGTAATCGGCGGCAGTACCTAAGCACAGGCGACAGCAGGCGCCAGAGGAACGCGCACTCCAGGCTATCCCTAATCCGGCAGAAGATATCGAGCATGTCACGTGCTGGGCAATCATTCAGCCGCTTGCTGAGTCAGATTGCCTTTCTCGACTTGTCTCTTCGAATTCTCTTGGAACAAGGCAATGCAGTTGCCCTCTCACAATATTTTCTAGTCATCTTTCGGCTCTCAATGATTGGTATCTTATGTCTCGCCATATTGGCAGTCGGCATGATTCTGCATTTTATAGACACTCGACACTCATGCATCTAGAGCACTCTTCCCAGTGCGTGATCCATGAGTGAATGCGTGCTGCTGCTTTGAGCCTCGATTTGATTCTTGTGCTATTAGTTGAGCTGTTGTCTCTCTCACTGTTATGAGTCCTATTATACCTCATAAGATGACGATGATCGGCAGCGTGACATCCGACCACAAGAGACGGCGGGGTGAAGATGATGACGAGGAGGATCTTAAGATATGAAGACAGATGTGAAACTGGAGATGGATATAGAGAGCCATGACAATAATAATACTGAGAGAATCGAAGGATGAAGCCGGCTGTCTCATCGCCTAGTCGAGGATTTCCAAGTCTTTCAAGTCATTGCCCAAGAAGCTGAATGATCTACCTCATAAATGACAGGAAAGACACACTGCACGGCGTGATTGCAACTTGCTCACTTCGCAGAGCTCAGACCTGAGACTGAGGCAGGGTAAAGGTGGTTCGTAGCCCTTATTTGAACAGGACCCGGCAACTCTGATCTTTGAAATGGCGAAAGTTTCACTTGAGTCAGAAGTACTCAACTAAATGGCCGCAATCTGAGACTAGAAGCTTACTGTTACCTGGCGAAGTCTATGCAAAGTGTCTAGAGTACGAGGCTATACCAAGAATACAGAAATCACAAAGCCTGGCAAGTAGTGAAAGGCCATTACAATCATCTGTAGAGCTGTACCTTACCAAATGAAGTGTGCTTGACACTTCAGCTTGAATTACCTCAGCTGTGATAATAGGTGCAATGAGCAGGCGTCCGAAATTGCCAACAGTGACATGCAGCATCGAGTACATCCTTCCAACCCCGCAGGACCCCTCAAACCAAGCACTGGGTCGCCCCTTCCAGACGGCCCTGACACTTCCATGGGCACTATTTTAGCGCTGTTCGCACGGACCACTTCAGCATCATCTTCCGAGGGGCACATCCGTTTTCCATTAACTGCGGCTCCTCCCCCTCCAACAGATCCGACTCGAACCATCCATCCAGCCCGCCTCACGCAACCCGACCGCACAAGTCCCCAATAGTCCTTAAGAGCTTCACGGAGATTATTGGCGCGCCATCCCTCCAAAAAGAACTCAGAGACTCACTCTTTATCACCGTCAAAAAGCACACTACAACAAGACATAAGGCCACCATGTCAACCCCGAAGGAGCGTCGAATTGCAAAGGAGCTGATGGACATTCGCGCAGACAAGGACAACTCAGGCGTCTTCGCGGCGCCCATCGACGAGTCAAATCTGTTGCACCTCAAGGGCTCATTTCCCGCCCCTCCAGATACTCCCTACGCAGGCGGCCAGTTCCAGGTCGACATCAAGATCCCAGACAGCTACCCGTTCAAGTCACCCATCATCAAATTCGACACCAAGGTCTGGCATCCGAACATCAGCAGTCAGACAGTAAGCTCTTCCCTCCTTGCCTACAACCCTGTCAATCAAACCCCATAGCTGACCACCTCGCTTTCCTTTAGGGTGCAATCTGCCTTGACACCCTAGGCTCCGGCTGGTCCCCCGTCCAGACGATCAAAACCGCCCTCCTCTCCCTCCGCATGCTCCTTGAATTCCCGAACCCCAAGGACCCGCAAGACGCCGAAGTAGCCAAGATGATGCTCGAGAACCCTGAGGGCTTCGCCAAGCGCGCCCACGAGTGGGCTGTACTGCACGCCGGCGCCCCGTCACGCGAGTTCGACACCACAAAGTACCGCAAGGAAGCCGCTGGGGGCGACGCCAAGCGCGACGACAACAGCAGATACAGGGGCTATAACAGGGACCTCGTCGACCGCTTCGTCAACATGGGTTTCGAGGTCGACGCCGTCGTTGAAGCCTTCATGTTTGTGGGAATCGACCGCATGGGCGGCGAGGATTACGAGCTGGAGGAGGCGTACATGGGAGACATCACCGCTCGGCTTCTCGGCGAGCAATGATTTCGTCATAACGCATGTCGTGTTCGACAAATCAGAATTCCACAAGTGATGGGAAATACGAAGGCAAGGATCGGGTCGCATCGAATAGGGAGTCATTATCATCATCATCTTAGACGGGGCTTGGTGGGCATCACTCGGTGGAAGACTGGATTTTCAAAGAGGAAGACAGCGCCTGCGCTGCTACGCAGGGGCTGACTCGGATTCATCCTTCAAGCTGACCAGCGGTTTTGCATTTTCATTACTCGAACCTCATGGTGGCACGACACAACGAATTTGCATTTGTTTCGAAGGAGGGGCCCGGGGTTAGAGGGGAATAGGACGGGCATAGTCTTTCTTGACTTCGCTCATGGTTCACAGTCTACAAGACTTTACACCTCTGCATCACGGACGAGGCGTTTTAGGAGTTGCAGTCGCATGGGACTTTGCGCGTCTGTGTTGTTTCTTTTTTTTTCCCCATTCCATTCTCCCTTCCGCGCTTTCTCGGAATCATACGCACAGAGTGATTTATTCTGTAAAATGCAAGACTGCTAGCGATCGCATCTTGTAGACAAGCAAAATAAAAATTCTAGAATGTTTCCATGACTCCAGCAGTATACATTTTCCCGGCATTCATATGCCCCAATTTTCTGCTTGCGTTGGGCCGGTTCAGGTTCTCCTCGGGGTTCGGAGACGGGGGTTGTATGGGGAGTCGTACGACGGCAGGGCCCTAGATCCCGAGATGGCGCAAAGGGAACGAATGAGACGAAGCGAAGGGCCCGGTAGGTGGTCGCGGTAAACAAAGCCATTTATGGAATTCGAGATACAAAAACGTGGGGGAGTCTTCCCTCAATATGCATTGCAGGTAGGAAAAAGCACCACTTTCCCCTCGCTATTGTTTCCCACTGTCCTTGCCCAGCGTTGCCGAACTCCAGTCTATCGAGTTATTTGGGAGGCAACACCTTGACGACACACGCACAATCCACGACGCATGATGCAACTGTTCCTCCACGCCGGGTGCGCTTCGCACGGCGTCGGCGACTGCTACCACGCTTCAAATGAATCTCTTTAACATGTTACGTACACATCTACTTGATCATCCTCTTTGGGGCCGCTACGTCGGTCGGTTGGGTTCGCGAAAGCAAACGCTCTACAGGAGGTCGCGGCGGACGAACTCATCGTACAGGGCTCTGCCGAGGCCGGCAGGAGAAGGCTCGACAATGACGCCAGCAGACTTGAGGGCGGAGATCTTGGAGTCGGCACCACCCTTGCCACCGGAGACAATGGCACCGGCGTGACCCATGCGGCGGCCAGGGGGCGCGGAGATACCGGCGATGAATGAGACAACGGGCTTGCCGCCGTTGACGGTGTTGTTGGCGCGGAGGAAGTCGGCGGCGTCCTCTTCGGCGGCACCACCAATCTCACCGATCATAATGATACCGTCGGTCTCCTCGTCCTCGAGGAAGACCTTGAGGCAGTCGATGAAGTTGGTGCCGCTGAAAGGGTCACCGCCAATACCGACGACGAGAGACTGGCCGAGGCCGGCCTGGGTGGTCTGGTTGACGGCCTCGTAGGTGAGAGTGCCGGAACGGGAGACGATACCGATACGGCCGCGCTTGTGGATGAAGCCGGGCATGATGCCGATCTTGCACTGGCCAGGGGCGATGATACCAGGGCAGTTGGGGCCAACGAGGCGGGTCTTGGATTGCGTCTTCAGCATGCTGGTGATGCGGACCATGTCTACGTTGGTGAGCACGAAAATAGAAAGAGCTATAAAGGAAGTCTGCGAGAGGTAGGTGCCGACATACCATGCTGGGGGATTCCCTCAGTGATGCAGACGACCAGGGGGATCTCGGCGGCAATGGCCTCCTCGATACCGGCGGCGGCCAGAGGGGGGCTGTTTGTTCGGGTTAATTCCGACACTTTCTATGTCCAGCTTCTCGCTACGTGATAACATACGGGACGAAGATGGCGGTAGCGGTGGCGCCAGTCTCCTTAACGGCCTCGCTGACGTTGCCGAAGACGGGAAGACCCAGGTGCTTCTGGCCGGCCTTCTTGGGGTTCGTTCCACCGACGACCTTGGTGCCTACATGTCGGGGGAGATATCAGCCTCGGAATTGTCTTGCATGAGCGCGCGAGAGGCGCAATTGGTTCGGGAGACTTATCGCATACCGTAGTCGATGGCCTGCTGGGCGTGGAAGCTTTAGGGGAGCACATGTTAGCTATATTGCGCCCATTGCTTGGAGATATGCCCATATGACCAGGGCCAAGGGGCTGCTCCGAGAGGAAGATCACACTACTTACGTTCCCTGCTTGCCGGTGAAGCCCTGGTAGATGACCTTGGTGTCGCCGTTGATGCGCAGGTTGTCGACCGTCTTGGAGTAGGGGCCGGCCTGGGAGACACTGTAGGACCTTCTGGCGGCGTTGTTCAGCAGCTTGCCTGCCGGGCGCATCTGTCTTGCGAAGGCCTGCATGATGGGCGTCTGTGTGGTTTGGGTGCGTGTGGTGGGGAGGAAGGGAAGGAAAAGCGCGACACGCAGCGTGTGGCGCAATTAAGAGAGAGGATGGGAAAAGTATGGGGATGGTCGGGGGACGGAGGGGAGAGGGCCGAGCAAGTTCGAGATACACGGAGTTGGAGTATCAAAAGAGATAGGAGCAAAAGCACGCAGCTGCAAGCAATTCACGTCACTTCCCGAAAAAGAAGGGTCGAGCTGGCACCAAGCAAAACTTGAACCGAGCTCTTTCGAGACAATAGGGTCTGCAGCGCAAGCCACGGGGCCTGCAGCCCGGGAAAACCCGCACCAGTCGGTGACGGTGAATGATCCGGCCGAGCCAATGGGAGAGGCAGAATTGTCGAAATCGGTGATCTCTGTATTGTATTGTTGTTACTGCGGAACTGCGAGAATTTCGCGCGGAGATACGAGACTCGCGAGTCTCGTAACTGCGGGTCGCGGACTAACTATTCTATAAATGAGCACCCCCTGAATTTAATATGCCCCCTCAGGGGTTATTAATACCCACTTAGTATACCCCTATAAATATCCTCATAAGTTCTAAATAGCCTCCTTTTTACTATAGGAGTATTATTCTTCTTTATATTAATAATAATAAATACCTACTAAGTTATATAGTTATTATTTATTATTATTAGAAAAAATAACTAATAACCTCTCTAAATTTTATAATTAGTTAGTACTACTTACTACCTTTATATAAATCCATAGTATAAATAATATTTTACTATACTCTTATTTATTAATTTTTAACTTCTTTTCCTTATTTTTTTAAATTATTTACTACTATAAGTATACTTTCTTAAAAACTACTAAAAGCCTTATATAATTAATTACTAACTCTTCTTAAGTTATTTTACTTTTTATAATAACTTTTAATAAAACTCCTATACCCCCTACTAAGCTAGTTCCTACTAGTGAGATAATTAATAATTCTATTATTAAGCCTACCCCCCCTACTAAATTAATTCTAATTAATAAGGCTACTCCTACTCTAGTTAGTAAGAATACTCCTAAGGTTAGTAATAAGTATATACTCCCTAAGAATAAGGAGGAAAATAGGAATAAAACTCCTATTAGTAAGTTTTAGTACTCTTATACTTATTATTTAGTTATTCTAATAAGATTTCTATAGAAAAATAATACTATTCTACTTATTAAGTAATTAAGGAGGCTAAAGTAAAGTATACTAAGGCTATTAAGGAGAGGAAAAAGAAGACTACTATTAAAAAAAGTACTCTAAAAACTCCTAAAAAGAAGAGTAAACTTATAGGTAATTCTAATTTAAGTAACTTAAAATTTTATAATAATACTAATAATAATACTAAAGAGTATAACTTATATCTTAATTACTTATTATTCTTTATTAAGAGTCTTAATAAGTTTAGTATATATTATAAGGGGCCTTATAAATACTATTATTACTATATATATAATAATACTTATTAGGATAATACTCTTACTATTATTTACCTTTATTAGGAACTTTATATTCTCTATATTAATTTATATACCTTAAAAATTATATATATTTTAAACTTTTATTTCCTCTCTTAAATTTTACTAATTTTCTATTTTAAGTTATTATAATAAAATAAAATAAACTTTATTATACTATAAGAGTTACTTAAATAACTTAGAAAATTAATATTAATTCTAAGTAGGTAATTATAATAATAGGGCCTAATAACTCCTCTCTTACCCCTACTTAGGTTACTCCTACTACCCCTATTACCCCTATTATACTTATTACTCTAATTACTCCTACTACCTTAGCTTTTATTAGAGTTATTCCTATTACTATTATACCTACTCCTATTTTTAGAGTACCTCCTACTTTTAATATTACTATTCCTAGTAAAACTTACTTAGAGATCCCTCCTTTTAATAGTATTCCTCTATACCCTTTTAATAATTTTACCTCTCTTAATAGTTTTAGTTTCCTATTTCCTATACTTACTACTCCTACCTTAATTACTCCTATAATTAGTAATTTAATTATAATCTCTTATTATTCTCTTAACCTCTTTTTAAGTACTATAGTACCTAAGAGCCTAGCCTTATAATTTCTTTATACTATACTTAATATATATAAATAGGCCACTTATATTAGAGGACCTTTAGGTTATTAAACTTATACTCTTTATAGGTAATTTCTATTTCTCTTATTATAAGTTATAGCCTAGGTAGAATTTTTTATAGCTTTTTTAGGGGCTTTATATTTATAAATACCCCTAGTTTTTTAGGCTTTAAATTTATAATAGAGCTCTTATTTTTACTCTCTTATTATTATTCCTTTATTATAAAATTCTTAATTTTATAAAGTTATTTATTAATTCTATTTTTTTAGGAATTATTTAACTATATTAACTTTACTTATTTCTTTTTATTCTTTTTAAGTTTAGTTTTCTAAGTACTTTTAAGCTCTTAAGTCTTATTTTAAAGTCCTAATTATACTTAAAAGACTTTAAATAACTACCTTAAAAGTATTTTAGTAAGTTTATTAATTATTAACTTAATTAAGGGAGTATAAGAGACCCTTATTTAGTCCTTATAAATTTCCTAATAAAGCTAGTAATTATATATATTTATATACCTTAGTTTTATTTAGAACTATATAAATTCCTTTATTACTAATTAAATAATTTAAAGGTTATTATATTAAATATAAATAATTAGAGCCTTACTCTAAGTTAATAGGAAAACTATATAAGATTCTAGTACTAATAGAAGCCTAACTTAGAGTACTATAATAAATTAACTTATAAATAATACCTCCTTTATAATATATAAGAATATAAGGAGTTTAATCTTAATTATTAAGGTAATTATTATTAATTACTTACTTACCTTCTAGGCTATAATTCTACTAAAGAGTTTTATTATAAAACTCTAAGAGCTCTTATAATTAACTATATTATCTCTAAAACTTATATTTAAAGTTACTTCTAATATATTACTTAAGGTCCCTAAATTCACTCTATATTTAGGGTAGAAGTAATAAGTATTATATAAATATTAGAGAACTTAATTAATAGCCTCTTAGTATTTTAGGCCTAGGTTTTAATTAAAATAAGTAAGTTAATTTACTATAAAAGTAATATTTAACCTTATTATTACTACTATATATAGAATTATTCCTATTTTATACTAGAAGAGATTTATTTTACTTACTAAGACTTTATCTTTATATAGGAGAAGTTTAATTTATTCTATAGGAATTATATTTCTTATATAAGGTTTATAATTTTTAGGGAAGAGCTTTTTAACTTTCTTATAGTATATAGCCTATAATAATTATAGTTATTAAAATACTCTATTATATAGGATTTTAATCCCTAAAAACTACTAGAGAGGCTCTTTATTTTTAAAGTAGTACCTCTACTAAAGTCTAGTAATTACTTCTTTTATAAGAGCCTTATATAATTTCAGAAATACTAGAATATAATTATTAATATAGAAGAAGAATATTACTTATCCCTTTTATTAATAGTAATCTTCTCTAGGAACTTAGGAGAAATTTAGCTCTTTAAGTCCCTTCTTTAAGTAATATTATTAAAGTAATAGTAACCTCTAGAGACTATAAAGAGCCTTTTAGAGTCTTAGTATACTCCTAAGTTTCTTATACCTAGAAGGTATTTATATATAAATCTCCTTATTAATTAGTACATATATAAATATATTTATTATATTATATTAGAGAAGCTTAAAATTAAACTAGGCTATAATAATTATAAGAGTATAAAAAGAGATTCTTATAAGAGTTACTATATATATATTATAAGTATTTTATACTTATTAATTACTTTATATAATTAAGTAGGCCTTTAGTTTTATTAGTCTCTTATATTTATTTAGTTTATAAGTATATATTTAATAATAACTAAGTACTTAGTATTCTCCTAAGGTATTCTTCTTAATTTCCTCTTATAATTAGGATAGTTTATACTCTCTAAAATAACTTTTCTTAGTTTTTTAAAAGCCCTCTACTAGAAAGTAAGATTTACTTAAAGTATTTAATTTCTTCTTCTTAAATTTAAAATACTCTTCTTAGCTTAGTAATTATTAATATAATATTAGTAGAGGTAATAAATCTCTCTAGTAAGTACTTAAAAGGTAAGAGGTTATAATACTATAAGCTCTTATAGGGAGGGAGCTTCTAAAGGGCTTATTATAATACTTAAGGCCCTTTCCTAGAGTCTCTAATAACTAGGAGCTTTTAGAGAGCTTATTACTATATACTAAGCCCTTATTAATTTTTATCTTACCCTTATTATTTATATAAAATATACTAGGTACTATGTGTGGATATAATAAGTTATTTAGCTTATAAGGAAGAACTTAAGAGTCTTTATATAGGTAGCTTCTTACTAAGAAGGCTATTTTAAAAAATATCCTAGGGGTTACTCTTTTAGGTGTGAGTCTCTTAAATAAGTCCTAGATTCACTCCCTTATATTAATATTTATTTTAAGGTTTTTATTTAGCCTTATAAAAAATACTATAGGCTTTAGAGAGTCTAGAGGAGTTAGGAGTAATTTAAATTATATCTCTATATACTTCTTAGCTCTATAGGCTAGGTCTTTAATTTACTTAGTCTCTTTAGGAAACTTAGTATTAATATATTTAATAATCTTATTTATCTCTTTATTAGTATCTTATTATATAGGAGTACTATATAACTATTTAATTAATTAGGTAATATATTCCTAAATTATATTAAGATTTATATAATAAAACTCCTCTACTATTTATTATAAGTTATTACTATAGAATTTCTTTTTATTAAATATTATATCCCTTATAATAAATACTTTATTCTTAAGTAGGTTCTAAATATAAAATAAATTACTTAATATATACCCCATAAGAAAACTAATAAATACCCTTAATATAAGTTTTTAGAGGTGCTTCTAATAAAGCTAAGCCTCTTTTATTATTATATATACTCTATAGTTATATATATGAAGGTACAAGAGATTAAGTCTCACTAGGGGTTTATTATTATTATTCTAAAAATATTAATTAAAGAATTTATAAGGTATCCTCTAGCCTCGGGATATAAAGAGTATATAGTTATATAAGTATACTATAGCCTTTATAATTTTAGACTATAGAATAAATAGGAGTTTTACACTAATAACTATTACCCTAGCTCACTCCTTTATTACTACTATTATTCACTCTACTCCCCTATTTTAGGCCTAAGTATTTAAAGTAAATAACTTAAGTTTAATATTTTAATTATAAATTATAAATTAAATATACTTATACTTATAAATCTTATTATTAGCCTTAATTTTCTTTACCTATATATAATATATATTTTAGAAGTAAGCTAGGAGTTCTTTAATTATACTAAGAAATATATTTATTTTATAATTTAATAAGTAAAAGTCCTATATAAGGCCTATAATTCTATTAATTATAATTATTAATAAAGTTACTTCTCTATAACCCTACTTATAATTATAAAAATTAATTATAAGCCTCTTACCTAGTTTTACACAGGCTATAAATTCCTTAGGAATTCAATAGACTATTCTATACATTTTCCCTATTCTATATACCTCATAGTTAACTATCTTTATACTTATAGAACTTATAAGTAACCACACACCCCTTACTATATTTATAATATACTTAATAAGCTCTAGTCCTAGGTAGTCTAATCTATAGTACTAGAGCTTAGTAGAGCCCTAAATAAGTCTCTAAATAGTTTTAGAGGTAAACTTATACTTCTTCTTTAGCCTTAGGAATTTATTAAAAGTAAACTTAGGTAAAGGGATAATTATTATAAGTACTATATTATATAGGGGCTAATAATTTAATATATATTAATTATTAATATACTTAAGAGAGTATAATAGGCTCTAGTCCACATAGTATATATAGTTATTACTAGGGCTTATATTCTATTAAATCCCTTATTTATAAAGCTTTTAAAGGGATACTAAGTTACTCATAAAACTTATATAAAGTACTATATTATAAAGTTAGAGTATAATAGGCCCCTTAGACCCTTCTAAATAAATATAAGTAGTCCTATAGGCCTTAATTAGAACTCTCTAAGTCCCTATTTATAGGAAGTCCCCTAATAGAGTTATACTTAAAATTATAAATTAATAAGAGTTATTAAAAATATATATTATTACTCCTAAGTCTAGAATTATAGAGTTTATAAGTATATAATACTTTTAAATTATAAAAATTACTCCTACTTAATTTCTTAATCTTTTATATAATTAATTAAGCTAAATAAAGGTCTCTATAATTTTTTAAATATATTTTATAAAATTAGAGTTACTCTCTATATAGTACTTAAGTACTATTTAAATTCTATAATTTAATTCCTAGGTTTTTAAGTAAAGGGTTTTATTAATATAATAATACTTTAGGAGTAAATAATATATTTAATAAATCTTATAAGTAGTTTTACCTATTATAAGAGGGTTTAAAATTAACTTTTCTTACTTTTAGTAATTACTAATAAGAGCCTTTACTTACCCTTAACCTTTTCCTCTATTTAAAATATTAAGAGTAAAGTCTTAGTACTTAGTTATATTAATTAGCTCTTTATAGACTTATAAGATTAATTTAAAGGCTTTATAAATTATTTTTCCCTTCTCTTAAGTATTATTATAATTAAAGAGAAACTCTCAGAAATTAGTAATTACTATACTTATTATAAAAGTATTATTATGGATTTCTCTACTCTTCCTAATTTAGTAAGTAAATACTTATAACTCTATATAATTCTAATTTAAAGCCCTATAGAATTCTAGAAACTATAAATTCATGGATTATATATTAAATATATTACTTATAAAGGCCTTATAAAAGGTACTCTCCCAGTAGAAAATCCAGATTTTTAAATTTTTTTTAGTATTAAAATATTTTTAATAAGGATATACTAATATAAATTAGTATTCTATAATTATTTAAGCTCTTCTCTCCTAAGAACTATAGTTTATATATTATTTAAATTTATAAAATTAAATATTAAGGCCCTTCTTAGTATAATAGTAATAAGTTCTAAATTTAGGGCTTATACTCTTATAAATATAATTCTAAATAATATAAATTCTCTTTATTATACTATTTTATATAATAGCCTAAAAAGTATATTTAAACTTCTTTTTCTTATAAAACTCTTAATTTATAGTTAATATATTTACTATGGATTATATATAGGGCTAATTATCTTCCCTACTAAGTATAGTCCCTACTTTATCTCTTAAGGGAGTTACTAAGACTAATAAGGTACCTTATATATATGCTTAAGAATAATTAAATAGCTTTAGAAGCTCTAGCTTCCTTGTGAGTTTAATATATTAAGGGTTCAAGGTTATAGAGCTTGTACTACTACTAGGATTAATTACTTCCTAGATTCTATAGTTATATATAAGTAACTTAATACTTTTAATTTAGAGTACTTAGTTCTTTAGGCTATTTAGGGGAGTTTTATTAATAGCTTAGGAGGTTAATATTATTATTATAAATATTAAGAGTATTATAATATTATAGAATATATAATAAAAAATTTTTAAATAGTTAATATTTATAATACTTATTAGACTGTTAATTATCGAAATTAGTAATCTCTATATTGTATTGTTGTTACTGTGGAACTGTGAGAATTTTGCGCGGAGATATGAGACTCGCGAGTCTTGTAACTGCGGGTCGCGGACTAACTATTCTACGAACGAGCGCCCCCTGAATTTGACAAGAATTGAGCACGGTCAGCACCCCTCGTGTGGCATGCGGTTCTGGCGTGTGGCGGTGCGTATCTGGCAGAACCCGACCTAATGCGATGTGGCTCACTACCCCACCATTCCATAGGTAGGTTCCAGGTTCAATCCAGGTTCAACCCCAAATTTCCTAAGTGAGGGACGTCAACTGTGACTCGGCGGCGGCGCTTTGAACTTGTCCTCAACCTCAAATTACGACAAAACGAACGACGTGAAGGAACAACAAACGAGAAAAACATTACACGAAACCATAAGATTTACCACTTGAACCGCTACTGCTGCCCACCATGGCGACCGCAACCGCAACCGCCACCGTCACCAAGACGCGGACCAAAACCGACAACCTCCCGCCCGAGAATGAGCGCTTCCTACGATGCTGCGCAGACATTGCCAACGCCTTGATCGAAGACCATGAGGCTGTCCGCGATCCTAAGAAGCCTCAGCGAGATCTTAACCTCAACGCCCTGCGCAACAAGTTTGCGCGCAAGCACAAGCTAGCCAACATCCCGCCGTTGACGGCCATCATCGCTGCGATCCCCGAACACTACAAGAAATACATCTTGCCGAAGCTGATTGCCAAGCCAATTCGTAGGCGCCTCTGTCGGTACTGTGTTTGATCCATTACTGACTTTCCACAGGAACTTCTTCTGGTATTGCTGTCGTTGCCGTCATGTGCAAGCCTCACAGGTGTCCACACATCGCTTACACCGGCAACATCTGCGTCTACTGCCCTGGCGGTCCAGACTCCGACTTCGAGTACAGCACACAGTCGTACACCGGATACGAACCAACATCGATGCGCGCGATTAGAGCACGATACGATCCGTTCGAGCAGGCCCGCGGCAGAGTTGACCAGCTCAAGTCCCTCGGCCATTCCGTCGATAAGGTGGAATATATCATCATGGGCGGCACATTCATGTCTCTACCCGTTCCTTACAGAGAGGACTTTATCGCACAATTACACAACGCCTTGAGTGGCTACCAGACATCGAACGTGGACGAGGCGGTAGAGGCCAGTGAGATGAGCAATATCAAGTGCGTCGGCATTACGATCGAGACGAGACCGGACTACTGCTGGCAGCCCCACTTGACGGACATGCTGAGGTACGGCTGCACGAGGTTGGAAATTGGAGTTCAGTCGCTTTATGAGGACGTCGCTAGAGACACGAACCGCGGCCACACCGTCGCTGCCGTCGCCGAGACTTTTTGCCTTGCCAAGGACGCCGGTTTCAAGGTCGTCAGTCACATGATGCCTGACCTGCCAAACGTAGGCATGGAGAGAGATTTGGATCAGTTCCGGGAGTATTTCGAAAATCCGGCGTTCCGCACAGATGGCCTCAAGATATACCCGACTCTCGTCATCAGAGGTACTGGCCTGTACGAGCTATGGCGCACAGGCCGTTATCAGAACTACACACCAAACGGACTGATCGACCTCGTCGCAAGGATATTGGCTTTGATCCCGCCATGGACCCGTATCTACCGTGTCCAACGAGATATTCCCATGCCTCTAGTCACGTCGGGTGTCGAGAACGGCAACTTGCGTGAGCTGGCGTTGGCGAGAATGAAGGACTTCGGCACTACATGTCGAGACGTGCGAACACGTGAGGTTGGTGTCAATGAAGTGAAGAACAAGATCCGACCAAATCAGATCGAGCTAGTGCGAAGGGACTACACGGCCAACGGTGGCTGGGAGACGTTCCTGGCATACGAGGACCCGAAGCAGGATATCCTCGTGGCACTCCTACGGCTACGAAAGTGCACTGAAAAATACACATACCGCGAGGAGCTCGTGGGCCAACCAACCAGTCTTGTGAGAGAGCTGCACGTATACGGTACCGCTGTACCGGTACATGCCCGCGACCCGAAGAAGTTCCAGCATCAGGGTTTCGGCACGCTCTTGATGGAAGAGGCGGAGAGGATCGCGAGGGATGAACATGGTAGTGAGAAGATTAGTGTCATTTCTGGTGTTGGCGTAAGAAGTTACTATGCCAAGCTTGGTTATTGGCTCGACGGGCCGTATATGAGCAAATGGCTCGACGGCCGGCCTGGACCGGATGAGGCTACCTAAAGGGAGGTTTGGAGACCCGTCTCTAGATACGAACCTTCAGCCAGGTATTCAAGGCGGACTTGTTGGCGGATGCTAGCTGCAAGCTCGGAGACTCGGAACCTCATCGGCTTGTGAGGATCATATCCTGATTACGCGAGGCTTGCCCAATGCATCGGCAGCCCGCGCGGGGTGTTGAGGTCGAGGTTCTAAAAGGAGATGACGAGGACGTCTGCCGTAATTCACTCCTCAGCGGCCAGCTTCTTCTCCCACTCATTCAGACCCTTTAGAACCCCAGCTGCTTCTCCCACTCATTCAGACCCTTTAGCACCCTTCCCGGCGCTGCATTCTCCAAAACCATGGTCTCGTTGAACTCCAAGGGACGAAGAACGTAGTCAGACACGGTTTCTTGGTCCCGCTCCTGGGGCCGCCCAATACCAATAGAGATCCTCGTCCCAATCGCGCCAGGAAAGTCGGTGTCCTTGAACTTCGTAATGATGCTCTTGATCCCATTATGGCCCCTGTGACTGCTCTGCCACCTACGCCTCTTGACGACGCCAAGATCTTCCTCGAGGTCGTCGTGTACCACGACCAGGTGCAGAATGACAGGTTCCTCTTGTCTGGCCAGCTCCTTCCGCCACGCCTTGAGCGTGAAGCCACCGGAGATGTTCATGAGTGTTGGGCATTGGACCAGGCTGTACTTTTCGCCGATTGACGCTTCGCAGGACTGGCCGAAGAGGTCTGTCTTTTGAAAAGCGGGCTGGGAGGGGATGATAGCTGGGAGGTTTTTGAGGGCGATGTGGCCTGCGGAGTGAAGGGTTTCTGCGTAGGGCGCGGGATTTCCTAGGGATATGAGTAGGAAGCGAGGTCTGCAGATTGTGAAAAGCCTTTCAGCAACCATTTTTGGTGAAAATATTATGATGTCTTGTGGTTTTGGGGGGTGTTTTTTTCATTCTTTTTTTTTAGTTGGACTTGAAGTTGGTGTCGGAGCTTTCGTAGGTTGGTACCTCAGGTAGCTTAGAGGCAGAATTGGAGACTTCGTCCGTTGCATAAATTGCATAAAGTGGAGATGGTCCAGTTGGTCTTGCAATGGCTACATAATGAACAAAGAACCTAAAAGATGAACCAGAGCTAGACAACGGGCTGCCCAGGCAACAGAGTGGCTGGTGAAGATGAAGGAATGTTTGATATAGAGATACAAAGGGAATTATGTTAAAGAATGAAAAGGACATTATACATATTTATAACATGTGAATATGAGTAAAACAGCCATGGGATGGAATTAGATCTATTGTGATAAAGAGTTCAACTGAAGTTTTCTCCTTTAATTCAGGCCTGCTTTCTGTACGCAGTAAGTCAACGTACAGCCCTGTTAAGCATAAAGAAATACCTCTCGGAAAAGCAGCACTTACCCGGACACTGTCTGCCCAGCTCACTGCGCCACAGCTCACCTGTCTCCAGGCATCCATAATACATACTATCACTTGGCCAAACACGATCAGCAAAGAGGTGAACCTGCAAGGGGCCAAATTCCCCGCTAAGGACGTGGCGCAGGGCAGTCTGAGCCTCTGTCACTGACGTCGCCGCCGGGCGGGCGGTTTCCACCTATCCTTTTAGTCCCATCCACTGACTGGGCTGCCCACTGCCCACTGCCTGTCGCCTGCAGTCCCTGTTGGGTTTCCCCAGCTTGGACCTGAGAGTGATTCGTCCGCGCAATCAAAACCTCCAAACTACCAATTTCAACCTTTTGCTTTAACCTTCGGACGACGAAACAACCACCTATGATTACGGACTACACACCCCCGAGACAGAGACAGATACCCTTTTTTGTTTTCTTCAAACGACAAGGCACTGAGTGATCAGTACACCACACACGCGCCACTGCTCAAGCACTGTTATTCTACCAATCCTTTTCCCCATCCAAACTCGACTCAGCCAAAGCGAGGATCCCGAGGAAAGGCAGCAGCCAAGATGTCGTGGGCAGGTACGCGAAACCGAGACCGAACTCCCGCCGCACCTGCTGGGCAGTGGTGGTGCCACCACCGTCGGACGACAGAACGGGACTGATAGAATGCGACAGGATTCAAGAAAAATGTCAACCGCGCGACGACGCAAGTGATGATGAAGACGGGTATGCCGCATCTCATGCCCCCCGTCACACCTCACCGCCCTGGCTGACCTTAGCAGGACATGTGGAGAAGACAAACGACCGAGACTACGAAGTCGAGGAAAGGTTCGAATGACCCGAATACTATCGCGATGCTACGTGTGCAACACAAATGCTGAGATACCCCGCGACAGACGATTCAGAACTATGGAGGCCGCTTCGTTACGGCTGCAGAAGGAGGCCAAGGGATACCTGGACTCGTTGCGAGGTTTGTGCCGACGTTGATTCTTCGGGAATGCAGAGGCCAGGTGGACTGACTGCTCGACAGCAATGACTGCGTCCCAGATGCGTATCGCAGAGACGATAGATGCGTTCTACGGCGACTCTGGTGCCAAGGATGGCGTGAGCAGGAGTTACAAGCAGGCCGTGGAAGACCTTGATGCGGAGACCATCAAGGCGTTGGATGGACCTTACCAGTACGAACCACCAACCAGCATCCCACCGCGGACTGAACTGACCATGCACAGACAAGCTGTTCTCGAGCCCATTTCCCGTTTCTGCGCATACTTCCCCGACGTCAACGAATGTTAGTACTAATACCCCCACCCCACCTGTCGCGTCCCTCCGCAATGACACTCGATCCCCAGGCATTAAGAAGCGAGGCCACAAACTTCTCGACTACGACGCCCTCCGCGCAAAGGTCAAGAAGCTCGTTGAGAAGCCCGACAAGGACGTCACGAAGCTGCCCCGCGCCGAGAAGGAGATGGAGATGGCCAAGGCCGCGTACGAGCAGCTCAACGAGCAGCTGTCGTCGGAGCTGCCGCAGCTCATCGACCTGCGCGTTCCGTACCTGGACCCGTCGTTCGAAGCGCTCGTCAAGATCCAGCTGCGGTTCTGCGCCGAGGCGTATAGTCGCATGGCGCAGGTGCAGCAATATCTCGACGCCGACACGAGAGAGCAATACGCGCAAGGACACCTGGATCAGAGGGTCGAGCAGGTGTTGCAGGAGATTCGGGAGTTGAGCATCAGCGGCACTGTATGAGCGACGGATGGAGGCAGGAAGAGGTGTTAATGGCTTATGGCTAGGACGGGACTCGTCTTTGGGGTGTTTAATAGAGAACATCCCCCAGACTCGTGACAACTACTGAGGGCTCGGTTGTGATACTGACCCTTTTTCTCATGTATGAAAAATGACTTTCTTAATTATGGGTATCATTGTTTTTGCTTTTCTTTTTCTGATGCTCAAATGAGCCTCTTACCCCGTTCATCGTCCTCGCTTGTCTCCGAGCAACTTCTTCATCTACCACACCTCATCTTCTTTCGTCACCAACCTCGCCAGATATTATGCCCGAAACAATGCCCTTCCCCGACAGCCGTCAGAATGTCCGTCCCACGTGCTGAGATCGCCCTCTTCTCCCAGACGCCTTGTCGCCAAGTCCTTGCCCCTGGCCTTTGAATCAAGCACCACGAGCTCCTAGCCCTTGGCCCCGTTCTGCGCGCCAAACAAATCACTCAGACTCAGCTTGCGGCCGATAGCCTGCATCGCCGGTCCGAGCTCCTCCTGCTGCTGTGGCGGCGGCGGCAGTCCACCAGCGGTGTCCTGTGCAGCAGCCGCATTCATCTGGATCTGCTTCAGCGTCTCGCTGATCATAGCAGCGTTCATGACGCGCGTATCCTCCTTGTCGGCGTGAATCCAGATGCCCATGACCTTGTTCCCGCTCTCCTCGTGCGTCTGCTGCTCCTGCCTCAGCCTGAAGATGTAAATCTCGTCCACGACCTCAAAGTCGGCCACGTCTCCCAGGTCCAGGATCACGTTCTCCAGCCCGCGGCGGTTCAGCACGAAGATGCAGGCTCGCGGGGAGGCGGACGCGCTGGGGAGAGGATCCTGCATGCAGAGGAAGTAGGTGCCCTCGATGCCCGTCTTGTCCCAGCCCGGGAGGGAGGGGTTGAAGGTGTAGACGACGGCGTTGGCGGCGATGGCGAGGGTCGCGTTGATGGAGGGCAGGTAGCGGCGCAGGACGGACAGGTTGAGGTCTGTGTTGGTACGGGTCAGGAGGGACGGGTTCGGGGCGGGCGCCGGGTGCGTGTCGAGGTAGTGTGCTGCGTCGGACTCGTAGTCGGATTGTACCACTGGACGCGGGCCGGTCGAAGGATGACGGTTGTGGCCGCCGCGCTTGCGGGGAGTTTGGCGGGACATTTGGTCGGTGTTTTGTGAGGTTTTTAGTGGCTGGGAAATGTTTGCGCGAATGCGCGACGAGTTGCCTGTGGTGTGGATCGCAGTCAAATAGTCAGGTCTTTGCTGCTGAGTCTGATTGAGTCGCGTCAACAGCTCATGTGAGTCTGGATGGTGATTGTGACAGGATCGCGAGGTGCAAAGTCCGAGGTGATGAGGTAAGGCTGCTGCGAATGAGGTCAGTCTCGAGGTGGGTCCGGCCAGCTTTATCGCAGCCTTATCCCAATCTTATCGCTCTCAGCGACATCTGAGGGACTTGGGGGCTTACCCCGCCAATCCCAGTGCTGTGGCAGTGCAAGAAGATGTTCTGGTGGCCCCTCCCACCCTCCTGGGCATTTCCCAGTCATTCCAACTTAGCGCCGTGCAAGCCTGCCCACATTCCGCGCTCCGGCTGCCCTGCGAAGTGATGGATGGTCGTGGTTTACTGCAACCTTGACCCCGAAAAGACCTGCTGAACCCCAGCTTGAGACGTCACCAACAGAGACGTGCCGCGGCGTGGGAATCGGAGTCACTCAGCGTCACTGCAGAACCCTGTGAACATCTTCCTCCGTCTCAACATTTCTACTTACTGAAGTTGAAGTATACCAACTCTTTTGTCTTTTTCGTCTTTTGTAGTCTCTACCCCACCGGTTTCTTTCTCTCCCCAGTTGTCCTGTCGTCGTTGTTGCCTTTGGTCTCGTGCCCTCTTCCGACTCGTCCGGTATTCCTCTCCGTCCGGGGGGGTTTCATCCGTTTCTTCGGATCCCCCACTCGCGCATAATTATCGCCATCCCTGTCCGTGAGCTCACTTACGACGACACGGCACGACACGACACCCAACGCCAGGAAATAAGAACATCATGCGCCGGGCGCCTCCGGGCTGATCGACGACACCCCCATCCAAGCAAGCACAACAAGAGACCCCGAAAGGCCGAGCCATCCTCCCTTGCTTCTCCCATCCAAACCTCGCTCTTCAAATCCTCCGATCCTCCCTATCCATCTCCCCCCCACTATCGGAAATAGATCTCCAGATTTCGTCTGCTAAGAAGCGCGAAGTGGTTGAAGCACCGGCAGCACAAGCCTCGCCCTTCGGGATGGCGCCCTCCGAAACCATTTCCTCGACCACCTCGGAGCCTGTCGACCTCACCTCGACGCCCCAGTCCCTGGCTCGCGCCGTCTACGCCCGCCGCGCCGAGTACGTTCGTCCCCACCGTATAAGAGTCAAGATCGGCACATGGAACGTCGCCGCGTGTCCTGGGACAGATAAGGATCTCGCGAGTTGGTTTGTCGACGGTTATGGACTCGACACATCCCTTTCTCGACTGAACTTAGCTGATCGCGACACCGTCGAATCGAGTGCCGTTCCTCCCACGCCGACTGTGGACGGGAACAAGACGAAGGAAGACACCACCAACGAAGATGGCTCTAATCCCAAATCGCCGGTCCCGCCTCCCAAGCCGGATTCTGTACACCTCGTTGGGGGCGACAAGATTGGCTTGTACGTCCTTGGCCTGCAGGAGATTGTAGATCTGAATATGGCGAGAGATTACATGAACCGGATGTACTCCGACCCAGGCCCCATGACGAAGTGGAAGGATGCTCTCGAGGCAGCTATGCCGGACGGGTACGAGCTCGTCGCGGCAGAGCAGATGTCCGGCCTGCTGCTGTTAGCATACGCATCTCCAGAGGTCGCTCCGACGATTAGCAATGTGAGCACGGTCTCGGTCGGCACCGGCCTGTTTGGATACCTCGGCAACAAGGGAGCGGTGACGACACGAATGCTGCTGGGCGAGACGACGCGCATGGTCTTCGTCAACTGCCACCTCGCTAGCGGCGTGGAGCAGACGTACCTTGACCGTAGGTTATGGGACATTGGACAGATCCTGTCGCGGACGCAGTTCGAACCGATCAATCTCGCCGGGGAGAACGATGCCGCGGCGGAAAAGATTGGCGATGAGGACTTCGCATTCTGGCTCGGAGATTTGAATTTCAGGGTCGACGGACTGCCTGGAGACGACATCCGTCGGCTGCTACTGCTTCATACCCGTGGGGAATACGATCTGGACAAGAAGGGGCGAAAGGTTATTGCGGGCGAGGAAGTCTTGGTGGTCAAGAACTCAAAAAGTCGTAATGCGGAGGACAGCGACGATGATACATCCACCATTGAGACGACACTATCGTCCGATCACAGTGATGCTGATTCAGAGAGTTCACTACCAGATCCTGATGAGTTTCTGCCGGATCCAAGTGATGATCCGGCATCACTACAGGCGACCCTGGACTCTTTGTTACCCCACGACCAGCTTCGGAGGATCATCAGGGAGAAGAAGGCTTTCTATGACGGTTGGAGGGAGGGGCCAATCACTTTCCTGCCTTCATACAAGTATGATGTGGGAACTATTGGCTTGTTCGATTCGAGTGAGAAGCAGAGGGCGCCAAGTTGGTGCGATCGAATTCTCTACCGGACGCGAAAAGACAAAGAAGAATACGAACAGAAAGTAAAGGACAGCGAGGAGGCGAAGAAGAGGGATGAACAGATGACGGCACAGGGACTGGACCATGCTACCGACGACGAGAGCGTTCTTTTCGACTATGATCCAGACGCGGATGGTGATGAGCCACCACCCACGGGCGAAGCTGGTGTTGATTATGACGAGTATGACGACGATGAAAACGAGCCAGAAGAGGTCGTCACAAAGGAGGGCTTTACGGATAGGATAAACCTTGACATTTACACGTCCCATCAACGGATTATCTCGTCAGATCATAAACCCATCATATCCGTTTTCACACTCGATTACGACGCTGTAGTGCCCGACCTCAAGGCTAAGATCCACGCGGAGGTTGCCAAGGAGTTGGACCGGGCTGAAAATGAGGCACGGCCGCTTATCACAGTAGTACTCGACAACCACGATCTTCAAGCCAAGGATAAAACTGCGGCAATGGATCTAGGTGAAGCTGTGGACTTTGGCGACATCGGATACCGCAGCAGGCAAACAGCCACTTTGACCATTGCAAACACTGGTCGGGTACCAGCCAAGTTCACTTTTGTCGAGAAACCCACCGTCGAGGACTCTGACTCATTGAGTCCTCCGCCATGGCTAAGCACATCATTCAAACGGCCGAACCCTGACGACGGGGAGGAGCAGCCCGGCCTCGGCGGCGAGGTAACCCTTGAGCCAGGCGAAACTGTCAGCGGCGTGTTGGAAGTATTCGTTGGGGATATCTCTCACGTGCGCGCCCTGAACGACGGCCGTTCGACGTTGGAAGACATTCTCGTGCTTCGAGTAGAAGATGGAAGGGACCACTTCATTCCCGTCCGCGCCTCCTGGCTTCCGACGTGCTTTGGTCGGTCCATGGACGAGCTCATTCGCACACCGGACGGCGGTATTCGGAAGTTCGTTAGATCCAGAGTAACATCAGGATCTGCCTCAATCCCCTACGACCTCGACGTGCACTGCGCCGCGCCCAAGGAGTTGTTCAAGCTCACCGAGGCCGTGGAGGTGATGACCTCCCGCGCGATCGCTGATGCGAACATGATAGAAGAATACCTCATCCCCAGCGACAAGCCCGGCTGGCCTTTCGACGACACAGCCTGGCTATTCAAGGACCAACGAGCCAGAGATGCCCAGGTTGCGGCTCTCATCGAGGCTCTTGACACAGATCAACCCCTCTTCGAGACCCTGCCTGTCGAAACGCCATCCCTCTACCGCCTCGAAGTCATCGCCGAAGTCCTCATTCTCTTCCTCTCTGGACTCACAGACGGGATCATCACAGCAGGGCTCTGGGCCAAGATTGAGCTTGCGATCCCCAACCTGGCTGCAACAGCCCGCTCCGCACCCGAGATCGAAAGTGACAAGACTTCAGTCCTCGACATCCTCGCCACGGCACCGAACCACAACATCGCATTTGTCTTCCTCACCGCGACACTCTCCAAGGTCGTTTCGGAGCTGGCGCCCATCTCAAGGTCCGAGGTCGAGGCGTTGACGATGCCGAAGCCAAATAGGAGGAGTCTGAGCTTCAGGAGGCTGACGGGCGGAAACGCGGCTGCTGAGGCGGCGTTGGCGAGGCGGAGGACGAGGGAGAGGAGGGTTGCGGAGGTTACTGGGAAGGCGGTGTGCAGAATTGGCATGCCGGCTGCGGCGAAGGAACGGAAGGCGGTGGAAGAGAAGGTCAGGGGCGTTTTGGAGATTTTCATCAGGAGACCGCTTGAGGATGGCTAGTCTTGCATATAGAGGATTGAATGGCACCGATTGCATGCTTGGGTATAGCGAGTGTCCTAGATGATGGAAGTAAGACATCAACTGAAGGTGCCCCCATCTCTACGTTCTCGATCGCAACATTTTCTCCGTAGTTGTTGTTACTTCTCTGGACATGCTTGGAGTTGAGCGGCCTTGACCGGCTCTGCGTTGATCCAGCTCAACAAACTCGCGTAGACATCTCTATCTGTGTCCGATTCATAGATGACCCGTACCGTCCGCCTCTTCTATATGCCCGCACCGGAAGCTGGGGCTTGAATACTCTGCGAATGGCATGAGGTAAAATACTCTTGCGTTTCTGCAGCCCAGCCCGTCAACCCGAGCACCAAGAAAGTCACGAAATCTTACGAGGAATTTGGATTGTGAGCCAAGTTCTATTTACAGAAGTATGGATTGCGACCGCAACTTCTTCGGATTCTTCTCTGCAACTGGTTTGGAAACATCACGGTGAGTCAATATCGTCTTTTCGCACCTATTCTATTCGATTATGAACATTCTGCGGACCTTACTGATCTCTTCCATGCTTGTGTCTTTATCACAGAACGTATAACTGTGGCGGGCTCTCTGGGAAGTCACCCCGGAGGGATATCAACGGTAACGATATCAAGTCTGAACGTAGGGGCGGTTTTTAATATACTGCAGTGTCTTACTGAGGTTAAGAGCAATTATACACACTTGTCGTATCCGATTGACGGTCCTGACGCCATCCCTATTGGATGGCTTCATGTTCAAACATAGCATGTTATACTTAAGGATATCCTTCAGCTTCGTCGCTCTGCGTCTAGGGCTTCCATAAATACGCTGTGGAGATGACGAGGGCTGGAGTATCGGCCGCTGAAACACTTGCTATCCCATTAGTCTCCCCTCGACGATCAGAGCTGAAGTTGCCGTCGATAAAGATCATACCACAGCTATATGCGAAGTCGCTCGTGTGAGGCCAAAATTGGGGCACTTAAGTTCCCGCGTGTCTTTTTAAATCGGTCTCTGTCTATGGCGTGAAATAAGAATATCAGACTCGTTTGTTACTAGACCCCGGGAAATTGACCACTATCCGACATCCAATCCTGCAGATTCCTCCTCCGCTGGAGCGTCCTCTGCAAAGTCTACATGCTCATCGACCTCGTCATCGATACCTGCCTCCTGATACTGTTGATATTCAGACACAAGGTCGTTCAATTTCGATTCTGCCTCCGTGAACTCCATCTCATCCATACCCTCACCGGTATACCAATGCAAAAACGCCTTCCGACGGTACATCATGCTGAACTGGTCCCCGATGCGGCAGAAAATGTCCTGAATCGCAGTTGAATTCCCGATGATAGTCGCCGAGGCCGACATTCCCGGCGGCGCGATCGAGCAATGCGCAGTCTGTACGTTGTTCGGTATCCATTTGATAAAGTACTCGGAGTTCTTGGCCTGTACCGTCCTGACTTGTTCTTCTATCTGCTTCATTGGTAGGTTTCCTCGGTATATGGCAGAGCAAGTGAGGAAGCGCCCGTTGCGGAAGTCCGACGCGGACATGACGTTCTTCGGGTCGAACATCTGCTGAGTGAGCTCCGCCACACCGAGGTTTTGATGCGCTGCCGCAGTCGTCAACGGCGCGGACCCGACGGTGAAGAAGTGCAGTCTCGGGAACGGCACGAGATTCACGGCGAGCTTCCTCAGATCCGCGTTCAGTTGTCCCGGGAAGCGAAACCCGGTCGTCAAGCCGGACATGACCCTCGCGACCAACCCGTTGAGATCGCCATACGAAGGACGGCGCCTGCTTCAGCGTCCGACGACAGATATCATACAGGGCTTCGTTTTCGATGCAAAACGTCGCGTCGCTGTTTTCGACGAGTTGGTGAACCGACAGTCTCAGAGGGGACCGGAGCGGATCGCGTCCATCGTTGCGGGCTCGAGGTCGACCAGGACTGCGCGGGGGACGTATTTCTGGCTGGCGCCCTGCGTTGTGGGCGTTAGTTCAGTTTTGAGGTAGTGTTGGAGATGTAGAGAAACCTCGGTGGAGTAGACATTGAGACGTTCAGCTTGTTGAGGGCTGTTGCCTCGGAAGCTGACATGGATGAGTGGTTTGAGCAGGAAAGTTTTCGAGTGATCACCACTCACTAGCCTTCGCGGTCCAGGCCATGTTCCCTGTGGATGGCCTGCCTGTTGATGATCCTGTCAGCATGAGGACTGAATTAGAGTTATCAGGGACCGTACCAGAAGGCAGTCCCAACTGGTTGCCCTAAAAGAAATCGCGGTTAGCAACGAGGTAGGCTTGACGATAAGTTGATACGAATTGCTTACACATTGGCCCGTCTGTATGTGGATCTGTTATGTCCTTTTTATCAGCAAGAGAAATCTGGTACGAGTATACTCCAAACTTACGATTTCACGCATGACGAGCGATATGATGTTGAAAAAGGTGATGCTTGAGGGAAGTTTTCGCTAAAACCCACACTCTTATTAGAAGCACCCAAGCTGAGTTTCGATGCGACAGGACCTTTTTATTCAGAAAATTATGTACAAAATGAGTCGACAACAACAACGGCCTTGGCGCTTCGTACGTGTTTCGGCGGAAGAATTCCACGCGCAACTCTCATCCACTACTTTCCAATCTTCGTCCGGGAAGACTGGAATAATCATCGTCCCCAACCCAGCATTCTCGTCACATATCTGGTGCCGCGGAGACGCGAAACTGGTCACATAGACCGCGGAACCCACCGCATCCGAGCGGGCCGGAAAGATCTCAAGCGCCCCTTTATGTTTGGAATCTCCGCACATAAATGCTATCCACAGAGAAGACATCACCGGAGACCATGACAACCACACAAGCCCCAGCCACGGGTGTGTCTTCAGATTCCTTATCTCGAGTGCTAAAGATCGATGGACGCTGACGTATGACAGCCTGTATCTCCCAAAAAGTTAACAAAACCCAGGGCCGGGAGGGAAAGCATACACAACCGTCCCCAAGCAAGCCTCCCCAATGAGGCTTCAGCCGCTGCTGGACCGTCAACTAGTTCTTATGTTGCAGCCTTGGACAGGGACCTGACCGCAGCGCTTCCATCTCCAGAGGACTGGAGGATAGTCCACGACGAAGCTTCGAGTGTTACAGCTAAAAATTCCATACTACTGGACCGTCACCATCTCTCCCGAAGCGCCCCTTCCGCGGGAACCTTTCCGAGATACGGGACACCAACAGCATCAGAAGCTATAGGTTTGCGGGAAACATATAGCCACAAGCATAACGTTAGACCATGGCCCTTGCGCGCAAGAGCAATTGATGAACCCAACGAACGGTGGTTTTTTGCCGCAGGTGGTCAAGTTCTCGGTCCAGGATTCTCGGTTCGGGTAGAAGTCTGGGCCTTTCAAGGCGTGGACACAGCATTCTTCGATAGCATGATAAGGGGGTTTGAAGTACCAGATTCGTAAGGACAGATTTTTATTGGAAGGTTTAAAGAGCATGGTACAATGAGAAAAAGAGAGGGGTATTACTACATAGAACACTGCACGCATTGCTGCTGCCATGCTCGCGCTTTACGTCACCAAGGCGCAGGGCTTGTCAAAACAATCCTCCCATGTCCTTTTCCCCGAGGCCCAAAACTTCTCCAGCACCTCCACAGCACCCAAGGGCGAGGAGGCTCCTAAATCCCGGCTCATCCCCATCAACTGGTTCACCACAAATGTTCTGCCTGCAGCGGTACCAGTGGCCGCTTCGAACCCGGCCACAATGAGCGGCCAGGTGACGCAGTTCTTCGTAAGCGCATCTTCGGCCGCCTTTCCAAGCAAGGAAAACAGACGTCCGTAGTGGATCGTTCTCACGGCTTTCCATCCAGCTGATGATGGTAACCCCCTCAGGCTCTGCAGAGACGAGATGGCATACAGAGCGACGGCCGACTGATAGATTTGGGCCATGAGGAGCAATTCTTCCTTCGACTCATCTCTCGTCTCGGACCAAACCTCCGGCGAGAACTCGATGATTCTTTCCAGCAACTCCTCGGCTAAGGACTGTGGCGTGCCCATATCTTCTGTGAGGGTATTCGTCGCGATGAGGAATCGGAGGCGGTTGACAAGGATGACGTCGCAGAACAGGTCGACAGGACATGGAAGGAAGGGATAATATCCCTTTTCATAGAGCTCTCTCATGGTACCGAGGTAGCCAAAGGTCGCTAGTGGATCTGATTGATCATCTGACGGGCTTGTCGAGTTTGCAAAGGTTTCGACACTAGTCCTGTCGTCAATTCCGGCGCCCTTCTTAGATGAACCATTGCGTGCAGAGGACAAGGTGGGATATTCCTCAAGAGTAAAAGATGCAGGACTTACATCTTGGGAAAGAGTAGCAAAGGTGCCATGTGGGGCGTGTCACGATAGATGGCCTCAAGACCACCTCTCATCTCCATTAGGACTTTGTAGCCATTCATGTGATGGCGCCAACTCGCAGCCGTTGACGAGCCCATCAACTGAGATCCGTCAGCATCAAGTTCGAGTCAAGTTCTGGCGGTTAACTGACATCTGCGTACATGAAGACCAACACGCTAGCCATGGTCAGCTCAGAGCCGCGGGTACTCTCATTACGGATATCTTCATCCAGGGCCGTTATCGCCAGAGTTCTATGTTGATGAAAACGACATCGAACTTCAAAGATGTACGGATGATTCTTCTTCCTCGCGAGCCGAAGCATGCGGTGTTCGATAGCCATCGATACCAGTGCGTGTCTAGTGGCTGCCGGCATCATGTGGACATAGGAGACCGGAATGACCCAGGGGCTGGGCATTAGCTGAGTGGTTGAAAGTGAAGGATAGACTGATTCATTCCCTGCAGCAACGCAATCGTATCAGCCCGCTGCTAGATCGAGATTATGCGCCAAGCTCGGGTTCTCTAACTGCAAGACTCTCTCAAACAGCTGCTACTGGGTGCGTACTCACAGTACAAGGTCGCCTCCACGACGTCGCAGGTGTGCGTCCGAAGCTCATTTCCGGGAAAGATGTGCATAATCCGGGCTCGCGCACGCCGGAGCGTCCTGTGCGACTCGTCCACGGCCTCCTCGGAAGCGGTGCTTGGCAACGCCTTCTTCTCGGCGGGCTTCTTCCGCTTCCACGTGCGGGTCTTGACTTTGCCGGGGGCCAGCCACGTCAACGGCTTCTTGTCCTCGTAGCCGGAACACACGACGCCAGTGGCCTTGCATTTACCGCATACGGGACGGTCCGCGTCGCAGACCACGCGACGCCGTTGACATTCCCAGCACTGCCTTCTCCCGCCTCCGCTGCCGTTGGAAGGGTTTTCTGCTCCGACGGCCAAAGCCAATCGTCGTGAGGTCGTCGCAATCATGGTCGTCTGTGTGATCTTGTTTTGGTACGGTTAGTAGTTACTAGTCGAGGATTGCAGTACGTCCTTTGGATTGTTGCACGTCATTCAGCACACCTTTCATGCACTTTTCTCTCTTGGGAAGACTTTTTTTTTAAGTCGATCGGACGGGTATCTCAGGTCAAGAATGACATCTGTGAGTTGGGATGTGAAAATCAAGGGCGGAGCACATGTCTTGGCCAGTCCAATATCCTAATCGCGTCAGGCGTGCTGCATGCTTACTCTTCTGCGGCGCAGCCTGAAAGCGCCGGGAAATCAACCAACCAGGTCGGTCGGCCTAGAGGATGGGCTTCGAGAAGTGACCGATCTTGGATGTGAGATTTTATTCTCCGAGACCTTGCCCGCGACTGGTGGCGACAAACGGTGCTCCCGTCAAGGCAGACAGACATGTTCAACAATTCAGATGGTCAATTCCTGTGATTGGTTAGCCTGGACAGGTATTTGCTGGGGGTTTCATTTTGCATCGAACTTTCTCCAATCGCCTGGAGCGAGAATTGAACGGATTTATTCATTCGCATGTCGCACACATGAACCTCGGACTTAGGAGACAAGGCAGAGAGACGGGACACGAAACCGTGCAAATTCCCCGGCTGCAAACAGCTCGATGCCGACCATGAGCTCCGAGTGGGCCTTGGCCCGCATCGCTTCAAAGCACCATCAATCCTCGATAGTCTAGTGGTGAGGATATCGGCTTGTCACGCCGGGGACCGGGGTTCAATTCCCCGTCGAGGAGTTACGCTTTTGCCGTTGGTGCCTTTTGCTCTTGGAACTGTTTTTGGGACCTGTGAGCTATGAATTACTATCTTACAGCGCTTGACTGGAAACTGAAACATTAACGAACGGCCGCGAGTTGTTGGATATTACCTCCTGGATAAACACTAGCGTATTTGCCGTTGGTTCTGCAAGCGAACCAAAGGGAATCATTCGCTCACAGCTTGGTCATGACAATGACAACCACACATCTCAATTGAGCCAGCTCACTTACCAGCCAGAGCTCTCATAAGCCGTGATGATGTCTGGTGCAGACACAGATGAGCCAAGGTACTCCGGGGATGAAGTCATTTCTGAGTTGACGTCTCACTGAAAGTTTTTTTTAGTAGTTTTTCTCAATACTTTTAGTCATCCAGTATCCTCCTCAAAAAGGCGGGTAAAAATACCTCGACAGGTACTGGATGAGGCTTCTCAGAGTTGATAAGAACGATACTGTGATCAACGTTATAAAACATATACCAAAATATCGAACAGGATCAAAAAGACAACTTCGACCTAAGCTGATTGAGCTGTTGTAATTTGCGAGTCTTCGTCGGTGACAATAACCTTTCCTCAGACTAGGACAAAGGGGAATAGGAATACCTGTAGCATGTCACGTACACTTTCTGATTCCTTCTCAAAACTGAATGAATTATGGAAAAACTTCGAACCCGTACATGCAATCATTAATACTGGAAACTAGTTGGAGATGGGGAAGCTAGGTGAAATGAATGCCTGACCGGGGGAAAAAAACAGGGGAGAAAAAAAAAAAACGGAAGATGGAGAATTCGAATTTTGAATCAGCTGATACCGGTCCACTGCGCCGATAGTTTAGTGGTCCAGCTGGGTCGGGAGCCGGGGGTCCGACTCCCCCTCGGCGTATTATAACCTTTCCGACCTAGCTTTCGTTTTACATGGTCCGGTTTCCTGGCAGCTCTGCTGCTGTGCTGAACTAATACGTTTCCATTTGGTAATAAAATTCGTGGGAGACTTTGTGAAAGGAGAGATATTATTGCCTGTGTATGTATTTGGATCCAATAAGGTGCGAATTGTATATCCTCGCATTAGGAACTTCATGTGTGAGATCGACGAGGCATATGGCGCGGTCTCACGGGAGGAGTTTTGATTTTCTTTGAGTGGTTTGCGACGTTGAGACAACTGCAAATTGGCCTTTTGAACCGCCTCGGTATTGCATCCGGGGCATCTGACCCAGTTGACTCTGGATTATAGCTTTCTTACAGCATTTCTTGTTGCTATCGGCGGATATTGCTTGCTTTCCCCAAAAACACGCCTAGGTCTGTATCAGCCGGTGACTATTGAACTTTCGTCTGCTGCTAACTAGGTTCTTTCAAATTCTTAGCCCCATTTTAGACTTTCTCTTGCCAAGGCTTTTAAAACGCCGACGCGGTCGACAACACATTCCGAGTGACAGCAGTTTCGATTGGGCTTTAGCTTTAGGTTCAAGGCCGCATCAGCGCAATCGCACCTGGTCGATATGAGATGAAGGCGGAACGTTGTCAAGCCCTGACGAAAACCCAGTGACGCCGCGCGTACGGAAATACACGGCACGACTGGATCATGAGACGAACTTAACACTCATGACTTCCTATCGAATAAATTCGACAGGGCAGTCAGTGTGCCCTTCATCCATACCGCTATCGCGCTCGAAGAAGCCCGTAGCCCGCAGATTCTCACTGCCCACGGGGAGGCCATGCCAGATACTGACAAAAACCTCAAAGTCTCACAGCCCTGCCAACAGTGCCTGATGCCAGTATTCTGAAAAGTGCATCTGCTTTATGGAACCGTTTGTCTCGGGAAAGCTGCCCGAAGACCTGGATGGAGCGCTGGATTTGGTCTTACGTTTTGAACCTGGGCCAGCGTGTGCTCAGACATTTTGGCTCAGCGGGTAACCCACATCAGTCCCGTATGTCATTCGCGGGTGCAATATCCAGACCGGGGTTCTCACCCTTCAAATTATGCTTTAATGATGAGGCTTGCGCCGGCATTTGTGGGTATGCGATAAGTCTGGTTGAGACGTCTCCATCCAACGCCCGAGTCTCAAAATCAGAAGAATATCGGATCCCCTGGTTCGTCGGAGCGCGTAAACAAAGGCGTTACATGATGTCATGTATATGTCTCATTCCTGGAGGAATTTTGGGGCGATTGGACCTTTTCATTATCATTATCTGTCGTAGTACCTGACCAACATCATCGCATAGTAGCACAATTCCAGGGCTGATTGGCTGAAATTTGCCTCCTCTGCCGGGTATTCGATGGCGTGACACATCTCATGAGGCTTCCCCCCCAACGCCGCAGTATGCGTAAGCCCCTTTCGGGCTGCCCTTTTCTGTATTGTGACAGCACCCACCTCATGGCGACCGCTTCCCTGCCCTTGATGTCGAGGCCTCGCTGGCGGCGTCCTCTTCCGAAACCCAAAATTCTGTTCTCTTCTGGATGCCCGGCTCCAAAGGTATTCCGCTGTGATCGCTCTTGATAGACGGCCGGCGTTCCGAACGAATGTACGTGTCGGTGGCACCGGGGCCGGCATTGTCGCCACGCAATCTGCTGTTGAGATATGCGGATCGGGACTGGGAGGTTGCGTATGAGTTGGCGTAGCCGGAGGGATGCGATTGTGTTGGTTTTTCCCCGAAGAAGTAGAAGAAGATGGATCGAGACAAGGCGAGATTTCCAGCGATGATGCCCAGGTAGAGCTCGAGGTTGGACCAAATGGCTGTCACGGCGTATACGTCTGGTCACATCAATGTTAGCTGCTAAATCAGAGCGAGCCTCGTGACGACCGGTGACTTACAGCTCAAGTCGTTGGTGACCAGGCCGAGTGATGAGGCTCTGGCGATACCAAACCCAGTGGCGCTGTATCATGTTAGCCAAGACCATACCGCTATGTGAGCAGCACATCTCACATCAGACCCAGACTCATCAGTCCACCGACCGATATTTTTGTCGTCAAGGGGATTCGGACTTGCCAGACGACAGCGAGGGGCAAGAATGAGCAGAGCAAGTCGGTTAGCACGGAGTAGGCTGATCGTATGTCAGCGCCATGATTCGGGATGTCGTGTGAGACGTTGTTGACTTACAAATAGTCAAGTAAATGGCGTAAATCCGGATCTTTGCGTTCCAGCACTTGCCCACTCCCGTCCAGTAAGCTTCCACTGGGCGGCACTCAGCCAGCAGAATGACGATGACGCCGACGTTGGTGACGACCAGCCCGGCCATGACCGACCAGAGAAACCACCTCATCCGACGGGAATCTTTGATGCGCAGGAGCAACAGCATGATGGAGCACTTCAGCAAGCAGACGCCGACGAAGAGGAGAATCTGCCCGAACCAGCCCAGCATGTTGTTGTTGATGTACTCCTCCGACGAGATGTACCACCTGTGCCTTCCGTTCCCCGTCGCGCCCTGCGCACATTGCAGACCGAATCTCACGATGCCGAGACCGGCGGTTATCGCCATCAGATAGTCGTCCCACCCCAGGTGCCGCAGTGCGAAGCGTACGTGTAGCCGCAAGGCCGTCGTGAATACGACGAAGAAGATGAGCACGGCGGATATGCCCATAAGAGTAGGGTTGACATTCTCGTCCGGCGGGAGCGGGTTCGGCGGAGTGACGGGTGCCATCGTCATCGTTCAAGTCGTCGACGATGGCTGACAGAATCAAGAAAGACGGGCAAGGTCAGTTCAGACCTGTTAGCCTGGGTGCCAGGAGACCAGGAACGAGGGTTTATGCGCGAACGTCTAGGAACCGGGCCATGCGCTGGAGATAAAAATGTGAGAGATTGAGCGAGTGAGCGCGTGGATAGGACCCACGGCATGTGGTGATGGGCTCTACACAAGGCAAAAACGAGGAAGATCGCCAAGATCCGCTTTGGGATGGCAGCTCGTCGTGCCACGGGCTCTGAACGGGGGCGCCAGACGAGAGCGGGATTGGGGAGAATGATGGATACTGGACCGTCTTAAGAGAGCTGGGACGAAGCAGGAATGTACAGGAGCTGGATGCAGGTCATTCATTTTCCGACGCACAGCCTGCATGGGCGAGGCCGAGAGGACTTGTCTGCAAGGAAGAGGAGCCGAGTAGTAGGAGGAGGAGGAGGAGGTCCAGAAGGGCGAAACCCGACCTGTTCATCCGGCTAGCCTTCCAGATTGGTGGTAATCAAGCTTCATTGCTACGGCGCAAGCTATCTTGTAAAGATTGTTGGAGTTTAACTCGGCGCTTGTTGTCCCGTCGGAATCATTATCGCGGGAACTAGAGAGTGGTGGCTGCGCGTGGCGTGAGATTGTCTTCTTTCGCGTACCTGAATGAGGTATCGCCTAAGTCTCATTGAAGACACAGACCCTTGGAAGAGAAAGTTGGCAGGACAGGTGAAAGACAAGAGACCGTTGGCTCGAGTTTGCGTTAGCCCCCTCACAGACGTTAGCAACATGCCACCGAGGACTCAAATTGAATTTGAGTGGCCTCCATCTTCCAAGTTCCGACGCAACCTGTTGGCTCTGCCGAAGATAATTTGTTGGAGATCCCGGCCTGTTGTGGGTTTCTTCAGCGCCGCGGCTGCATATATGCAAGGGGTATGTATGATTGATGACTGTGAGATTGGGGGTTTTTGCCAATATGACGAAGCAGGGCTGTGGAGCTGATTCGGGACAAAAGGATGAAGATCGTCTTCTCATTTTGACTATCCCGGCACAGCCCATCCGATCCTTCTGTCAATCTTCATCTCGACCCGGACAGGCTGGCAATTTGCCTTGAGACAGATCTGAAAGCGAACTTGAGGCATATCAGACATCTGAGTGGCATCCACACCTATTTACACCACTGAGAGCTCGAAGAAGGAGAGTTTCGGGATGTTGGCCGAGTTCAATGGGTGCGATGTCGCGAACATCAGGGGAATCCAAGGGGGCACTCCGTTCACTCCGAGGATCGTGCTCCTAAAGAAAAATCCGAGGGGACGGGGAACACCGTTGTCTATGCCTCCAGACGTGGCTTCATTGTGGAATTGTTCCTAATTTACTAAGACGGATGATTTGCCCAGACAAGGACAGGTCGAATGGGTCTGACTGGGGGATCCTTGAGTCATGACCCTCCCTGGGAGAACGTCCGGCCGGCGCAACTCCGCACCGCGAACGGTTTCCCGGCGGGGGGGGGAAACGTCGATGGCACGGTAACATTCGCCGGGCACAGCCGGTGAAGGGGTGTCGTTCGTCTCTAGCCGTCCAACCACCATGCATATGAAGTAAGACTCTGCACTTCTAGCTTACGGATTTCCCATCCATGTTCCCCTCTTCCTTCTCCCTAATCCATCGCCGGGGTAGACAAGTCACGTTTCTCTCATAGAATGCGTTGGCTGCCGTAGCGTCCGTAGTCCGGGCCTTAATAAGTGCTGACTATTCTATCCTACTCTCTCTCTCTCAACTCCCGCGTATCTATGATGAAGGATAGATAGCAACCCCACCAATTCTAGCCGGCCCTTGTGCCCATTGAACTTGGCGAGCGGCGACCTGGGGCGGAGACTAGGATATTTGCTGGGCCGCGTGGCTTGCGATCAGCACATTTCTGGACGGACGACATTACCCATCGTGGTCTTAACATTCGTACTATCGGTCTGCGACTTTTATTCGCCATCTTGTGGGACGTACAAAAGGCTCAGCTTAGCCCTTTCTCGCTGCATGTAATGTGCAATGGACAAGGCACGCCACCGTCCCTCTAGCCAGCGTGTCATACAAGGAGTGTGATTCCAGGAGGGCTTGACGTGCAGATATCACATACATTGGTTTTGAGCTTTCGCGACTGAGCCGAGAGTCTCGCAAACCTTAATCTCGACCCCTTTACGGAAAGAGATCGCTGCATACCGTCTTAGCCATGCTTGTTCAGTCGGTTCTCGCCTTCGCCGCACTCGCGGCCCACGTCTTCGCGGCTGCTGTGCCGCAACCTTATGGAGACGACTCTTACGATTATGTAAGTTTTGCACGTCCATCTCGGCATCTATCGTTGCTTTTTCTTCTCGGATTGATTCGATCGTAACCGTGGGCGACGTTCGCACTCGACACACTAACCCCTTCAACCAGATCGTGGTGGGCGGCGGCACTGCCGGTGTGGCCGTCGCTGCACGGCTGAGCGAGGGCCTCCCTTACTCGAAGATCCTTCTCATTGAGGCCGGTCCCGTGGCCTGGGATGAGCCCAAGATCAATGTTCCTGGCATGAAGGGCTCGACTCTGGCTACCAAGTACGACTGGAACTTCACCACCGTGGCGCAGACCAACGTCAACAACCGCGTCTTCCCCGTGAACCGCGGCAAGGTCCTAGGAGGCAGCTCCGCCCTGAACCTCATGTCCTATGATCGGTCTGCTGCCACTGAGTATGACAGCTGGGAAGCCCTCGGCAACCCCGGATGGAACTGGGAGACCATGATCGCCGCCATGAAGAAGTCGGAGAACTTCACCGGCATCAACACGGACACTTATGGTTCCGAAGGCGTTGGTGGCTGCGGACCAGTCAAGGCCGTCATCAACCGCGTGATCCCCGAGCATCAGGGCTCGTGGATCCCGACGATGAACGCTCTGGGCATCCAGACGAATCTGGAGTCTCTCGGAGGGAATCCCCTGGGTGTCATGTACCAGCCCAGCAGCGTCGACCCCACGCACTACAACCGCTCTTACAGTGCAAACGCCTATGTCCCAATCGCCGGTTCCAACCTAGAGATCTTGGCTGACACTGCGGTTGCAAAAGTCAACCTGGAGAAGGTCGGCGAGGAGCACCAAGCTACTGGCGTTACTCTTCAGGACGGCACCGTCATCACAGCTAACAAAGAAGTCATTCTGTCCGCAGGTTCCGTCCAGAGCCCCGGGCTACTCGAGTTGTCTGGAATCGGCCAAGCCTCCGTCCTCAACTCTTCCGGTATTGCACTAGCGATCGACCTCCCTGGCGTCGGCGAGAATCTGCAGGATCACCTTCGCATCCAGTCCTCCTACCAGCTGAAGCCTGAATACACCTCTTTCGACATCCTGCGAAGCAACGCCACCTACGCCGCCGAACAGCTAGCCCTCTGGAACGCCGGCGAAGTCTCTCTGTACGACTACACCGGCAGTGGTTACACCTTCGCTACTTGGGCGCAAGCCCTTGGCAGCGACTCACGCATGGTCTCGCTCGCCGAGGAGGCCGCCGCCGAGGACCCCAGCAGAGTCGGCCTAAAGAAGCTGGAGTTCATGACCGACCCGACCATCCCCCAGCTCGAAGTCATCTTCTCCGACGGCTACACTGGTGTGAAGGGATACCCTGCCCCCACCTCGCCCCTCTACGGCAAGGGCTTCTTCACCCTCATCGCTGTCATCATGCACCCCATGAGCCGTGGCAACATCCACATCAACCCGGCCGATGCGACCGGCAAGCCCGTCATCAACCCCAACTACCTTGCACATGAGCACGACCTCGAGGCCGCTGTCCAGGCCGTCAAGTACTGTCGCAAGATCGCCACCACTGAGCCCATGAAGTCTATCTGGGAAAGCGAGTACGAGCCTGGTTTGGAGGCTGTCCAGACCGATGCGCAGTGGAAGGAGTTCGTTCTGAATACTACGCTCAGCATCTACCACCCCGTCGGAACTTGCTGTATGCTGCCGAGGGAGGACGGCGGCGTTGTCGACCCCGACCTGAAGGTCTACGGCACTTCCAACCTGCGTGTTGTTGACGCCAGTGTTATCCCTCTCCTGGTCTCTGCTCACCTCCAGACTGCTGTCTACGGAATTGCCGAGATTGCGGCGGAACGTATCATCGCCGACGCCAGACAGTGAGTAGGGCGATTCCAGTGGATCTGAAAGAATAATCATATAATGATAATGATAATCATCAATGTCACACCTGCATTCACCGATACCTTGTGCAAATGATTGAATTCTGCAAAGTCCTGAAACAAGGGACTAGAGCTGTCTTGCCAACGTTGCGGATAGCACGGTCGATGTCGATCGGAAAGTGTGCTGCATTGCTTCGTGTACTATGTGTTATTCTAACTCATCATACGAAAGAGATGCTGAAGACGTGAAAATAGACCTCACGTTTGATCGCTATTTGCTGCTGTTTTGGTATAAATCACAGTAATTCAATGTAAGTTAGAGGGCCCTTTCCTCATCATTGGTCTATTCACCTCCTCACTGCATTCCTCCTGTCGTAATCCGACCATCTGCTAGACTCTTGCCGTTGACCTTTGGTCATCCACTTATCACTAGTTTCCAAGTAGTTTGCCCTGCTTTGATATGCGCCCTGTCAGTTCCGCACCTCTTCCTGCAGCGAGTGATATTCTACTGCCTTGCGAACATGGTTCTCTGGACGGGCACGAGGCGCGGGTTTCGGGAGACAAACAGAGCCTAGGCATTCCCATCAACGAGATCATGCCATCGCTTGGAATTTTGCCGCGACTGTCCGTCCGGTCCGAACTGAGGAGTACTTGGAGCTAACTTGGATGTGTCTAGCATGTCTACCGAGCTCGTTACACCTAGAGCCTGTAGAGGTTCTTTCAACTTCGTAAATCGTTTCCCACTTCTCTTCATCATCCAGAAGCCCTCTAGGAACTCGCACGCCCTGTCAAATTCAATTCGTTCAATGGGGCTCTTCCTGCCATCGCAGATATACTTCCGCCCATCTGAAGAAAGTTCCTCATCAAGTAGCTCCCGCAAACGGCACAAATCTTTAAGGGTTAATATCATATAACCCCATTATACGCACAAATCATCCAGCGGCCTTCGACAGAGTAGTATGCTTATATCGGGTTTAAAGGTTGTTTCTTGTTCAGGGCGAAGACAGTTCGGTGGCCATGTGAATTATTGCTATTTTTTCTGCTCCAGAGGGATGCATGACTGACGCCAAATTCGGAGCTCTCGACACTGCAAACTCGATCCGACTTCGTCTCAAGGTGGCCCAACTGTTGATTGGATTGGGCGACGGGCATGTATCGGATGTTTAAGCTCCACGGTGCGAGCTTCTTTCGGGGCTCGGATTGGAATCCGTTGGCTACATGATAAGGTGATATTATCCGGTCGAACTTGAGTCTTGGGAGTTTCATGCACTTGTTGTTTAGTCCGAGACTACACCGGGAAACATCTCCAAGAGATACGCAATGAGGGCTGCTATACTTGCATCGAACGCTCTCCCATACATCTGTTCGTTCTCATATCGCGGTTTCGGTTACATCCAGTAAGGTCGATGGATGAACGAGTGGGCAACCTACACAGCTTGACGATGGAGGAGCGAAATTTATTGTGCTAATCGAAATGAAGGGTAGACGGAGCGACCGACTTAGTTTCATCAGATGCAAAACATCCAATGGACAGCGTGGTTTCTCCAGTTGTCTATACCTCCTTTACATATCGAATTCAACCAGTACGAAATCGGCAACACAATCACCGGGCCAGACCACTAATTTCCGCATCAATGAGCTTATGGTTTCAACTGGACGTCGATGCGTCTGATGTTGACTCTGACCAAGCCAGGCTCAGAGATCCCATGAGTCTGTCGAGGCCATGTGCTTGAATTACTGATATGGACCCATACGTTCTCATGGTAATTATATCAGGTGGCGGGCTGTACCGTCGCTCGTCAATATCGAAACAGGCGGATCATTCTGAGTTCGTGTTGTACCCTCTTACAACTACATATCACGATCAATGCCTGCCAGCGAAAATAGGATTGGTGGTCGGAAATGCTTTATTCACGGCAATGAGAATTTTTATACAGAGTCTAGAAGGAAACATGTACGTCGAAAAGGCGCAAGAGGATTTGGATCATCAGCCAAACCAACTGCCCCCGTGGCGTCCACTCAGCACTTGAGGGTCACCGGTCTACTAGTGAAGGCGGGCGAGGCGTCTGATGCGCATGGCCCGGCGGGCAGTGCGCTTGGCAGAGGGAGCGCACTTGGAGGTGGGAGCAGTGGAGTTGCTCGAACCGCTGACCTTGAAGGCGGCGATCTTCTTAGCGGCGTGCTCGGCCGTGATCATGATGATGGCCTGCGTGTTGCCGGTGGGGAGGTCGGGATGGATGGAGGCGTCGACGACGAAGAGGTTGTCGGTGCCGTAGACCTTGGTGTCCAGGTCGACGACGGCAGAGCCGTTGGCCTTGCGGCCGTCGTCGAGACCCATCTTGGCGGAGCCAACCCAGTGGTCGCCGGAGATCATGTTCTTGGAGATGATGTCTTCGGGGGTGGCGCCAGGGGTGATGTATCTGAGGGTGGAGTTGCCACCGTTGGTGAGGTCGAGCCAGTACTGGACGAAGTCGGACATGGCCTTGCGGTCCTCGGCGTCGATGAGCCAAGGCTTGGTGTTCAGGACGGTGTTGCCGGAGGCGGTGATGCCGAGCTCGCCGACGGAAGAGGTGCCGTGGGTCAGGAAGGCACGGACGGTGATGATGCCGTTCTTCATGGCGGAGGCGGTACCCTGGAGGTAACGGGTGCGGCCGTCGGCGCCCTTGGCGCTGGTCCAGAGGTGCATACGCTGGGCGGCCTGGGTGATGGGGCCGGAGCCCTGCTTGTAGAGGTCCACGTCGGTGGGAACGGGTTCGGTGGCGATGGCGTTGAAACCGTAGGCGGAGAAGTTGGTGGCGGAGTTGAACTGGAGGGCCACCTGGACGTGGTCCTGTAGGCCGTGGCCAACGGGGAGATCAATCCAGTCGGCCTCGTCGGGGAGAGAGACGCCGGTCTTGGAGGCGCCCTCCTTGACGATGGCGAGGGCGTCGGCCTTGCCGATACCAGAGTTCCAGAGGATGCGGGGCGAGGACATGGCACCAGCGGCGAGGATAACCTTGCCGCCCTGGTTGACCTTGATGATCTGGGTGCTGCCGTCGGCGGCCTGGGTGCGGACACCGGTGATGGTGCTACCGGAGCGCTCGACCTGGATCACCTTGGTCTCAAGCTTGAGGGTGAAGTTGGGGAGCTGCTGAGCGAAGGGCATGTAGGTACGGGCAGGACCGGCACGCATGTGGTTCTTGATGGACCAGGCGGGGCGAGAGTAGACGGCCTGCTTCTCGTTGGGGGACTTGATGGAGTTCACCTCGGTCCAGCCCTTGCCGCTCAGGAGACCAGAGAGAACACGGAACGTGAGGTCGTCGTAGTACTTGCCGTCCTTGGAGGGGTCGGTGGTACCAGGGTTGCGCTCGTAGAGACGGTCAGCAGCGTCGGAGAGGTCGGCCCAGTTCCAGCCCTTGGGCCAGCGCTGCCAGTCGTGCTCGGGAGGGTGGATGAAGTTGAGGCCGTTGACGGAGCTGGAACCTCCCAACAAGCAGCCGGCGGTGGAAGCGGTGTCACTGCAGAGGCTAATACCGGACAAAGCAGTCATGGAGCTGCCGAGCGCGGGAATGTCGTAGGGGGTGAGGGTGTCGTTCCAGGGAAGAGCCAAGTCGGAGCCCAGGGGGACGGTGTTGGCGGGGCCGCGCTCGATGAGGAGGACGCTGGCACCGGTCTCGGCAATGCGCTCGGCAACGATGATACCAGAGGGGCCACCGCCAACGACGATGACATCGTAGGTCGTGTTGGAGGTCGTGGGGGGAGTGACGGTGCTGTTACCGGGGACGGGGGTGGTGGCACCGTCACCGGGAGCAGGAGGAGCGTTCTCGACGGGCTTAGCATACTTGGACCACTCGGCGAACTTGGCGGACTTGGCCCCGGCGAGGTCGAGACCGTACTGACCGAAACCGGCGGAGTGGTAGTTGAGGGGGCTGGTCTCGTCCGAGGGGGTAGCAGGGCTGGTGTCGGAGAAAGCCCAACCCAGGATCGGAGACTCAGAGGTCAGAGACGTCGATTCGGCGATAACGCAGCCGGAGCAGAGGAAGGTGTAGGAGAAGTGGGTGCTGTTGACGAAGGTACCGTTGGCGATGGGAGTCGCGGTGACTTTGGTGGCGTCGTAGACGTCGGGGTTGGAGTAGGCACTGGCAATCCTGAAACTGGTCTTGATATCCTTGCCATCTGCCCAGGCGACGAAGAGCAGGCCGTTCAACATGCCACCCTTCAACGAAACGGCACCCCAGTTACCCTTGGCTGAGATGGGGACAACCATCTGACCGATGAAGTCGGTGCCGACGGTCTCGGGAACGGCAATACCGAAGCTGTAGGGGTAGCTGTCGGGCTGGTAGTTTTGGAAGTCGATGCCGGTTTGGGGGTCGGTGTAAGCCGAGGACCGGAGCTGGGCGGAAGCGGATCCGGCGAGCCCGAGGAGGGCCGCGGCCCCGGAGAGTGTGCAACGCATTTTTGAGTATCCTTCAGGTTTCTTCTACTTTCGCGAGTTTTGGTTGATTGGGTTGGAAAGAATGTCTTGGGAGTTATCGACGAATGAGTGTAATGTTTGTGCAGAGAACGAACGCTAACCACTAGGGCCAACAATTTTTGTGAAAAGAATGACAAAACACCGTACTAGCGGTGACACGAAAAAGAAGAAGGAATGCTGTGAAGATACAGTCGAAGAGAGAAGAAAGAAAAAAAGTAAAAGAGACGGACCTCCCACCCTCGCGGCTCTGGTGTTGAAGTATTATATCTCTCTCTCGCAAGGAGTGATCGACTCTGCCCCTCTTTGGGGGCTGGCACAATAGGCAAGTTACCTTAATCTCGAGTTGCCAAAGGGGTGGATACTATGGTACCGGTAGGCCCGGGGTCCGTTGGCGCCAGACCGGGGCCCAATTGTTGGTCTCGGTCCTCGGCAGACCCGCTTGACCCCGGGATGCGCATCCTTGGGACCGCTAGAATGTTTGAAATAGACTTGTGTGCCGTCATCTGCCAAGTACGCCAACAGCGCGTGCTTGCGCGCAGTTTCAAATAAGAATCTCGTCATTGGCAGAGCTCCCGAGCAGGGACTTGGGCGCATCTGCAGGCGTTGTGTCCCTATGACGTGAAATGCAATTTGACAACCTGTTTTACCTACATGTATAAGCCCACAGCTAATGATTGGGGATGCCTGCACGTCGAATCACCGCCCTTCTCGCTGGTCTCCGGATCTGGGCCTCTGCGCCTATTGAGCCCCTGGCTTATTACTGAAGCACTGAGAATTATCGGGTGAATTTACCGAAGAGGGGCTTCGGCCGACTAGATAACGTGGACCGGGAGAAGCTTCAACGTAGCGTCGTAGCCGCTTTGATTATTTTCAGACGTGCAGGGAGCGGCAAGGTATTAATTAATCCCAGAAATTCGTACGTGGTCATTTTTGGCTGCGTTGTAAGCGCCTCCATCAGTCCTGCTGTCAATCTAGTACTGCATGTCCGCCATCTGCCGTTGATCTCGATCACTAATGTTCTTAGTTTTGATGGTGAGGCAGGCCCGCTGGCATTGCAAAAGCAAACGTTGATCCTGAATCGTCAATGTTGAACAAAGATGTGGTTCACTGTACTCGAGACTCCCTAACCGCCTCAGGTGACTCTCCCCTATGTTTGGCCCACAATTTGCCCCTCATAAACCGGAATACTACCTTCTTCATTGGTCGAATATGTTGTGTCTCTAAATTGAAGCATGGATCATGCAATTCAACTTTGACAAGACACATCAAGACCAAGTTGCTCAAATTCCCTCTCGCTTGTCCCGAGATCGACAGCAGACCAGGCATGCGGGAGAGAAGACGGTAAAAATTTCGTTGAAACGAGTGTTACTCGGCCGTGTGTGTTCGTCCGACTCTCTTCAATCACTCCGAACAGCCGAGGTTCCCAGGACGTAGATCTGAGAAACAGAAGATGGGCTGGATCGTTGAATTTTCCTCCCGACTTCTGGCTAGGATCTCTTGGCATCTTGGCGTACTATCTTCTCGGGAGGCTTTAAGTAAGGCTGTCGCTGAGTTTCCAATTACTCCGAACGTATGTAGCCTCCGACACGTGGTGTGAAAGGGTTGAGGCCCTGTGTTACCTTATGTAACTGAAGTCGCTAAATCTCTCGCTGCAGCCATGCTTTATCGTAGTTTCTGCAGCTGCGCGCGTCTTTATGCTAAAGAAGTAGTTGATGTTGATGGTTTAGGACACTGGTTCCGAGCGTCTCAGCCGCCTCGTATGCAGGTCTGACAGCAATCAGTCATGAGGGTTGACGTGCATGGGGCTCAGCTGATCATATGCCGAGTGCCAGCCCACGTGCCATGCGGTGAGAGCCACAGTGCATCAACAATTGACGAACCAGGCCATAGTTTCGACGATGGACCGCAAACTATCCAGAGAATGACTCCTCGTCGATGGACGGTATCATCAGTGAGATAAGCTGAATTCCAGTTCCAGATTCAATACCAGGATGTTGAGGCCTGGGAGCAGTCCCATTCGAAAACCAAGCAATCTCTTTCACACGCAATTTCTAGAAGTCAAGGACTTCCCGTCGGTTGTTCCAGCTTATGCAATTCTTTCACTCACTTGGGACGAAGGAGAGGTCACCCCACAAGATTTACAGCGCCGTGGCCATGCTAAAAAGCTGAAGGGCTTCGCCAAACTCCAACCCAATTGTGTTATTGCAGCTGAAGCCGGATTCGACTACGTCTGGATTGAAGCTTTCAGAGGCCATCAATTCCAAGTTTCGCTGGTATCAAGAGTCTGCGATTCGCTACGCCTTCCTGTCGGATCTGACACAAGCCCGGCTGCTTGCAAAGTCATCCTGGCTCATTGACGATCACGGGTCCCCCGATGGTGTTCGATGGTTCACGCGGGGCTGGATAAATACAGGAGCTGGCGGCACCGGGCAGGCTGGATTTCTACGACCGAAACTGGCAAAGGCTAGGTTCGAGGGGAGATGTGGCATATGAGCTGCATGCCAAAGCCGGCATTCCACATTGTCCTCTTCTGAATTCAAGAACACTGCTCGGACTTCCGGTTTACCAAAGATTGCAATGGTCAGAAGATACGGCATACTCTTTGCTGGGTATATCTGATGTGAAGATGCCTCTTCTTTGCGGAGAAGGCGGATCCAATGCTTTCAGACGCCTTCAGGAGCATATATTGAAGTCGTCAGAAGGCAGATCCATTTTCCTATGAACCCAACCCTCTGGCTGGAAATGGAAGAAGCACAGAGGAACAAATCCGTTCTCCGGTCTATTTGCTGATGACTCTAGTTAGTTTTAACATCTGAACTTTCCCACCGAGTTGACAACCAGCCTAGCCCTGGGACACGATCGATTATTCACGCCAATCCAGGACCCAGCCGTGGACATCACGAACGCAAGTATCTGAGCCAACCTCTCTGTTATACCCATTACGGAAGACGAAAATGGTACCCTGTTTGTTGTACCAAGTGCCAACCCCCTCGGGTTCACTGCCAGTATCATTGTTCAGCAAACAACATTGGAGGAATTCGAACTTTCGCGGGTTCGATGCGACATACCTGTTATTCCTAAGGTTTCATTCAAAATGGCTTACAAGTCATATCTGGGATCGGCCGTGTTATCTCTCGACAATACTCTTCAGCGAAAGGTGATGGAAGTTGACATTGCCCATTATCTTGATTTCTTCACTAGAAGAACATCTTTCGACGACACCGGCTTTTCTCCGCCTTTGAAATCGGGAGTCAAACCCCAGTCCGCTGGAGAGACCCAGTTTGACATCAAAGTCATTCGCAACTCGGCTGATTCTGAACCAATGACGGAGATATATGTAAGGACAGCAACGGCATCTCATTGACGGGTGGTTTCTTTCCCATCCGAGAGGCAGCCAAGGAGTGGAATGGAATGCTCGAACTCCATATCTTCCAGGGAGTATGTACTAGAAGTAAAAGAGCTGCTTTGGGTGCGCTGAAAATATCTTTCGGACGCTTTGGATGGAAAGACGTCGTAGAATGGCCTCTCGGACCTCGAAAGCATCAGCATTGGGAGACGCTTGGCACGTTCACCATCGTGGCTGGCATCTCCGCTCAACCTTGAACATGCTTAGGAACCCCTTCGGCCTACTTGAAACCTTTCATTGGGTTAACGTGGGAAGACGACATAAGCCAGGCCAGAAGGACGTTCGAGTACGAGGGATTCAGCACTGCGTTGTGGCACCCAGACACCAGGAAGATACCCAATTTTGAAACCTTCAACCTAAGCAGGAAGACAACAATCAAGTGCGGTCTGCAAAGAGTCATGCGCACCTCTGGGCGTTGGTATGAGATAGACCTCTCTGGGATCACCCGCAGCTAGCTATATCAGCGGCCATCGGTAATGAGCCGCTGATGTGAGGGGCCGGGAGCTGGCCTTCTGGGTAGCAAAAGTCGATCCGATGTCAGAAAACTTCAACATGTAGTTGATGTGCATCCACAATAGACTGGATCTCATTCGGAATTGGTGTTCTCGTCCAAAATTCTCATCGAGAACTCCCGACCAGTCCACGAAACTTGTCATACAACAGACCTATTCGGGCTCATGTCTACCAGCTCCTCATGGTCAGACTCTTCCTCGTCGGAGACGTCTTCCTCGATCGCATGGTACTTGATTTTACGAAGCAATGCCCACTCTTTCGCAGACGACACGACGAACAGACTCGTAACCACGCTTGCAATGCCAACCATGGCCAGAAGATTGACGGTGGTGCGCCAAATGATCCCGTCAAGTATCAAAGCCCATAGCACCTGCGAGTAAACCATGATGGTTGCTGTTGAAGAAGAATCGTTCGCGATTCCTGCTGTTAGGAGGTACTCCTGATCTGCGTTTCAGCACATCGCCTCCGCCGTGAATGAAAGGGGGGTCAAAGCACTTACCATTGTGAAACCAAGGACACCAAGTGGCGTCAACTTCAGCCAGACGAGGGGGTCTCGCGCGAGGTTGATGCTCTTCATGAGGAAAAAGGATGTTGTGGTGATGGCAACCACGGTCCACGCGAAGTAGTTGACGCTGAAGAGCGGATGCGCGCGAGGGCCGATGCAGCGAATCGCAGTCAACGCGACCTACGATTTGTCAATGTTCGTCCCAGTCGCCGAGACTCTTCATGTTATACTCACTGCTCCTCCGCATACACCAAGAAGGCCGAATCCAAACCCCATCATGCGTTTTTTTGAAGCGCCCTCAGCGACAGTCTGGACAGCGCTCATCACGGCGGCCTGGTGATCGAAAAGACCGTCTGGTTGCACAACAAGGATGACTCCGAGCAGCGCAATAAGCGCGCCAATGCGGTCGACTACCTCGAAAGTCCCAAAATCGAGAAACCTGGTCAGGATCATGGCAGACAGGGGCCCCAGAAAGTTCAACGCCGTAGCCTCGCTGAGATTGAGGTACATGATAGAGACTTGATGGACGTTAGCTCACGAGCTCGAGTTCGTGAGGGAATCTTTCTCCTCACAGTAAAACCCGAAGGCCCCCAGAATGCCTCCTGCCGCCCTCAGGGCCAGTAGCGGCCTCACCTCAGGAAGTCCCCATGGGAAGCCGGGAGCTTGTGTGCGCCACAGAATTATCGTCGACCCAACGCCGGTGATGAGAAAACGAACGAACAAGATCTGGAACGGGTGTATGGGCTCATCGCCAGTCTCGAAAAGTTTTGCCAGGCCATGGAGTGCCGCAGCCGATATCTGCGAGGCCAAGACAAGCAGTGAAGGCTTATGACGCTCCAAGAATGAGCGACTCAAGCCTTTGTCCATTACTAGAGGGATTGCATGGGATGATTGACTTTGGTAACAAGAAACAGGTTTCGCAAAAGGCCTCAAGCTGCCTGCCTCAATTCCGCATGGCAGTCTCAGTTTATCCTGCTACCGGTGAATGGGGGAAGGCCGACGAGGGGGGCAAGAGGGGGAAAACTATTTAAGGTTTCGGAAACCGGAAAGTCATTATGTGAAACGAACCCGTCGGTTATACGTTGGTCACTGTTACCTGCTCCGTGCTTCGAGTATTGATCCCGGCTTCGTATGTGACTCGGACCGAGTCAAATAGGGGGCGCCCCAATTTCTACGTGGTTGACCGGAACTCCAATCCGGGGATGTACATTCCTGAGTTCAACTGGAGCAGGTTGCTGGAGGGGGAGCTCGGAGCCGAATGAGGGCGAACCGGAACCTCAGAAATGCTCTTTCTAGTCGGAGTCTACGTGTCGGATCCCCATGAACGGCTGTCCGGACCCGGCGTTCGGCAATTAGCCGGTTCTTCCGTGGATCGCCGCGGCTCTCCTTGACTCTCTTCTGTGCTTACCTCTTCCATAACAATAAACATTCTTTTCTATTAATTTCGAAAGCAAAGTTCCGAGCCATGAACCCTGTAAGCTCAAGCTGCGCTGTATGTTCTGCGTTATCGACTGTGAAGGCTTTACTAGTTACAGGCAATCGAGCGAACATAACGTCACACTTGACGATGAAGTGTTCGCTGAGAGTGAACTACGGACTAAGCCTACCCACGAGATAACTCCTACATGAGATGCTGCCGACTGTTGGTAAGTATATCTTGGCATAGTATCCCTTCGCTTCGATTTCCTCTCACTGTTGACACCACGTGTTTTGTAATACGTTGTCTGTGTTTCCAATTGGTTAGAGCTTGGATTCAACTCAGAAGACCTGAGGACTTTTTTCGGTCGGCGCCTCACTTTGCCGTCGCAGGTCTAGATGTACACCAACAATCAAACCGGGTTGAAAAGGATGGCCGAGAGAACACATCGTAGTGCCGCAGTAGTGTTGAACGATCGATCGCGTATTTCAGCGACTAAAGGGCCAACCGGACGTAATCCTACAACCTGAGCAAACCACCAACCGCGTGTTCGCGAACACATCGCAAACACGCCTGATGAAACTACCGTTGAACAGTTTTCAAGACGCGGTGTTCCTGATATCACCCACAATACGATTGGCTCGTAGGATGGGAGGTATCGTCCGCTACTTCAGACGCAATCTCAGCGGTTGCAAGCCTATGCTGCAGCAATGTAGGTGTTATACGCACCGACCCTCCACAACCTACGTGCCAGGGATGCCTGCGATATATGATGTTTTCCCCCAAACAAATCACGGGCTCTGAAAGATTGGCTCTGTCAAAGGGTTTCGCAGATTGGCCGGTGTGGCCAATAATAGAGTTTGACTTCGGTCCGAGACGTGATCTACGTGGTTCCTCCTGGACGCGGCATCGCAGGCATGTCGGTACGGAATGTGCGCCGGTTGGCCGACATCCCGCGAAGGACTTTACAATGCCAAAATTATTCAATTCTAAAATCACATTGTTTAACCGGGGCAGCCCGGGACGCATCGCCACAGACTATTCTGACAGTTGGTTATTTTGGCCTTCCAGGGTCGTGCTTTCATACCTGACTCGAATCTCGAACAGTTCTCCCATTCATTGCTTACAATTACGTCTGTCCAGCGAGAGGAGTGAACACCATTTTCCTGACTAGACCGCCATTATTTCCTTGCCGGCGAATAAAACTTATTGATTCGACATGAGCAGAGAAGGATACAGAGACGATGAGGGGACTATTGAAAAGCTCAAGCAGCTGTACTCCACCATTTTATCAATTTCTCTCGAGGAAGTCGATGACAGCTCCTCATTCGTCGCACTCGGCGGTGAGTAGGATCATTTCACATCGCTCATCAACATCTTGACGAACGTCATTGCAGGCGACTCTTTCAAGGCAGTAAACCTGTTCCAGAAATGCACCGAGGAAGGCTTGGTGGTTCGCTTCCAGGACCTACTTCACAGACCGCTGGCCGACGTTGCCGCATTTTCCCAAACTGCCTCAGGCAATGGCGGTGGTACGAGCTCAAGGAGAGAGCATACTAGGCGGGACGAGGCGTATTCTCAAATGCCGGCGGGTTATGACTTTGGTAAACTTTTTGACGAGTTGATGAGGAAATACGCCCTTAGCCCGAGCGATGTCGAGGACATTTATCCTTGCAGCCCCATGCAGGAGAACATGTATATTGGTCAGAAAATGAACTCGAAGCGCCTGTACCGATCTCGTGGTCTCTTCGAATGTCAATCCGGATTTGATATCGACCGGTTTAAGGCGACATGGCATGAGATTATTCGGCGGCACCAAACCTTGCGGACCATTTTCGTTGAGACCTCGGACTCTTGCGACAGGTTGCTCGATGCGATCGTTCTTAAAGACAAATTGGGCAGGGTTATAGTCAAGCGCTGTGAAGACGTAACGGATGCATACCGGCAATTCCAACAAGACGAAGAAGGCGTTGACGACGACCAGCACCAGATTACTATCTACTCCGATTCTCGAGGAGCAACACTATTCCAGGTTGACCTCAACCATCTAACGGTTGACGGCGGCTCTCTCACTATCATCATCGATGAGCTGGTTAAAGGGCTACGCGGTGTGCCAATAGGCGGACCCGCAACCGGCTACGGGAAATACATTGAGTATCTGCAGAACAAGGTTGATGAAGATGGAGCACTGGACTATTGGATGGACTATCTCGACGGTGCGGAGCCTTGCTATTTCCCAACCATGAACGACAACCAGGCTGGTGACGCTGGTTCCTTTGAAGTCGCGGAGATGTCTCTCGACACGTCTCTTGATGAACTCCGCACATTTTGCCGCAGTTTCAACGCCACAATATCGAACACGTTGCAGGCGGTCTGGTCGCTTGTTCTGCACACCTACACCGGCGGCTCGAATGTCTGCTTCGGTTACCTGTCGTCAGGACGCAGCCTCCCTATAATCGGGGTTTCCGAGATTGTAGGGCCGATGATGAATCTGCTAGTCTGCCGGATTCGCGATATCAACGGCAAGTCATTGGCGGATCTGCTAGGTGACATTAGACATGATTTCGTTCACTCTCTACCCCATCAGTGCTTCTCCATCGGGAAAGTTCAACGAATTCTGGGCACTAATGAGACTAAACTATTCAACACCATAATGACTTCCTGTTTCTCACCAGTCGCGACCGATAGGAGGGCGAGCGATATGTTCAAGCTTGTCTGCTCTCATAACGCTTCGGACTTTGACATCGTTTTGAAGATCGTGTACTCCGACACCGATATCCGCATTCGGATCGCTTACTCCACGGCGAAACTATCTCCTGCGATGGCAGAAAGGGTTTCTCAGACGTTCTCTGCCATTCTCAAGGCGGTGGTCAACACGAGCAACCCAGAAATGTCCATTGGATCAACCACCTCCATCAGCCCCGAAAGTTTACACCAGGTCCAACAGTGGAATGGAAGCAGGGCTGCCAGTGATATGCCTCCAGCTTGTGTGCATCAACTCATCGAAGAGAGGGCGCAACTTCAACCAGACTCTCCGGCTATCTACGCTTGGGATGGGGAGATGACATATAAAGAGCTTGACGAAGCAGCAACTTGTGTCGCGAGCTACATCAACAGCCTCGGTATTGGACCAGGAGCCTTCGTTCCCCTTTGCTTTCAGAAGTCCAGATGGTACTCTGTCGCTCTTCTAGCCGTCATAAAGAGCGGAAACGCATTTGTCCCACTGGATATCTCGAACCCGACGTCTCGTATTGACGAAATGCTGAAGCAGCTGGGAATCTCAAAAGACCACGGATTGCTGATTTCATCCCCACAACAGGCTGGAGACTTATCATCGTCGGCTCGAAACGTCTTAGAGCTCGACGAAGAGCAGCTCGCAGCCATAGCGTCTTCTCGAGTCGCTCGTCCACCGCCAGTAATCACACCCAAGGATCCGGTATACGTCATATTTACATCCGGCTCAACTGGAATACCTAAGGGAGTCATTGTAGAGCATGGATCCTACTCCTACGCGGCACGCACACACAGCAACAGCATTCAAATTAATGCCAAATCACGCGTCCTGCAGTTTGCCACTTATGGCTTCGATACCAGTATGGGGGATCATCTTACAACCTTCATGACGGGAGCGTGCCTCTGCGTCCCGTCTGAGGATATTCGCCTCAGCTTGCCAGATCTGGCGGACTTTGCCACGAAGTCACGGGCAAACTGGGCTCATCTCACACCGTCATTCGCTGAGTTGCTGACCCCTACTCTCTTACCAACGATGAAAACTATGGTCCTCGGTGGTGAGGCAATGTCGGGCAAGAACGTCGCAAACTGGGCGAATCCCGAAACGACGAGGTTGATTCAAGTGTACGGTCCATCCGAGTGTTGCGTGATCAGCACCATTGGCAACGAGGTGACCCCCAACGGGGATCCAACGAACATTGGCAGAGCGGTGCCGGAGTGTGCGACGTGGGTTGTCCGACCTGAAGATCCTCACATTCTCCAAGCCGTAGGCGCGGTCGGAGAACTGTTGATAGAGGGATCGATCCTTGCTCGGGGATACCTGAACAGCCCAGAACTCACTGCCGAAGCCTTCGTGACGGGTCTTACATGGGCTCCTGAGAAGCGGCTATACCGGACAGGCGACCTTGTCAAGTACGACTCAAGTGGCGACCTTCATTTTGTCGGTCGTAGAGATGGACAAGTCAAGCTCCGAGGGCAGAGGCTCGAATTGGGTGAGATCGAGCGGCAATTGGCGCTGTACCCTGAGATACAGCAATGCCTCGTCCTCGTTCCCAAGTCAGGACCATGTGCCAAGAGACTCGTTGCACTCATTGCACTGGAGAGCACCAACCCTTCCTTACACACTGCTTTCTCAACACCCCGTACAGCTATTGAGACTCTGGGGGGTGCCTGGTCCGATCTTGTCAACCCGATTAGGGAATATCTCCTCGACAAAATCCCGCCATACATGACACCTGAGCTATGGATCATTTGCAAGTCCCTCCCTCTAAACACCTCCGGCAAGTTGGATCGCAAACGGCTGGAAAGATACCTAGAAAATCTGAAGGAGGTTGAATATGCCGACTTCATGTCCCGAATGCAAGATTCGAACAATGAAAGATCAGGAAACGAAACGGAGTCGGTACTGAGGAATTTATGGGGCGAAGTTTTGAATGTTCCCGAGGAGAGGATCCGATGGGATACCTCTTTCTATTATCTTGGTATACCCGGTCGCATCTCAATTAACATTTGTCACTAACTTCTTCCCAGGCGGTGATTCTATATCGGCCATGACGGTCAGCAGTTTGGGAAGACAGAAAGGATTCAAGATCTCTGCTGCAGACGTCCTAAGATGCCGGACCATCGAACGACTGGCAAGATCGGTTTCTCGGATAGAAAAGGTCTCGCGAAAACCGGCTGCGGCCGTTGATTCAACGGCTGAATCGACAGAAGGCGAAGCATTCCCCCTTTCGCCAATCCAGCAACTGTTCTTCCAAGCCTCTCCCGACGGAGATATGCTGGATCAGCATACAATGGTGGTTCAGGTCGCAAACAAGGTTGAGCAAGAAACTCTCCTAAGCGCTCTTGAGTCTCTCTTGGAAGCACACCCAATGCTCCGTGTCCGATTCGAAAACCATGATGGCGAGTGGAAGCAGCGTATTACCAATTCCGACATCCACCAGAGTTGCCGAGTAAGATTCCACGGTCGCGACCAGATCGACTATGTCGTTGAATGCATCAGCGAATCCAAGCGGTCTTTAGACGTTGAAAAGGGGCCACTTCTGGGGCTTGACTTCTTCGAAACACGGCGGCAGACTTTACTGTCAATCACGATTCACCATCTGATAGTTGACACCGTGTCATGGCGAACGCTTTTCCGAGAGCTTGAGAATTTCCTCCTTTTCGGAGCTCAGATCGAGCGCGAGACGACGACGTTTCAGTCTTGGTGCCTTGCGCAGAGACACCATGCAGCAACTCTGAAGGTCGAAGAAGTACTTCCGCCATCTAACCAAGTCCCGACCACCGACCTCGGTCTGTGGGATATGAAGGATAAAAACAACTGCTTCAAGTATTGCGTAACCGAGGAGGTCTCACTCACACCGGAGTTGACCAAGGCTTTATCGTTGGCTCGAAGCACCTCTAATTATGCATCATTAGACCTCATGATCACCGCCATTGGAGAGTCATTTCATGAGACTTTCGGACGCTCACCTGCTATCTTCATTGAGGGACATGGTCGTGAGTCGTTTTCCCCCGAGATAAACCCATGGGAGACCGTGGGGTGGTTCACGACGTTTCTCCCGATATTCGCACGACATCATGAGGATAGCTTGGCGACATTGAACAGTGTCCATGAGCTTCGCGCCAATACCGCCTTGAGCGGACTACCCTACTTCATGTCACGATTCCTCAACCCCGACGGCGTCAAAGCTTTCAAAGAACAACACTTTCCGATGGAGATCACACTGAACTACCTTGGCGCTTTCCAGCAGTTCGAGAGGCAAGGATCGCTCTTCAAGAGATGCGACGATGCCTTGCAGTCACGTTTGTCGGAGCTGAGACGACGACAGCGGGCAAACTCCACTCGGTACGCCCTAATATCCATCCTCGTCGTCATGAAGGACGATCGGCTGTCGATCGAGATAGAATGGAATTCCCAGATGACCCACCAGGACAAACTGAAAGACTGGGTGGCTCGATTTGAGCCCAGTTTTGAACAAATTGTCAGCCGACTGGCAGCCCAAAATCTACCAGACTCATCAATCGAGAACCTGCCCCCGTCAGTTGGCCTCAACTCAAAAAGACTGATGTCGGCCTTGGGCCTGGCAAAGAGCCGGCTTGGTCTCCAGCCTAGTCAGATCGAGGCAGTGTACCCATGCTCCCCGATCCAAGACAGTCTGATGCTTTCTCAGCTCAAACGGCCATCAAACGTCTACAGCCAGCACTTCCTGTTCAAGCTGTCTGCAGAGGAGCAGCTTCAACCCGAGAAGCTCTACGCTGCTTGGAAACAAGTTACCGCCGCGCATCCAATCCTCCGCACCTTGTTCTTGGAAGATGACGAGGGTTCATTCCTCCAGGTGGTTCTCAAATCGGTCACAGCAGACATCGAGATTCTAAGATTGGAGGATGAGCAGGAGCTACCGAGCCTCTGGGCCAAAGAATCAACCTCACCAGGACCGTCCCCGTTAGATGGGAAAATCATGCACAAGTTGAGGATCTACTCTGCAAAAGATGGATCCGTCTTCTGCTTGATCGATAAGAACCATATCATTACCGATGGCACAACTTCAAGACTTCTCATTCGTAACCTTTTAGACGCATATGAGGGTCGTCTCAGAGGGGATGTGAGTGCCTACTCAAACTACATCAAGTTCACGTCAGAGCAGAACGTGGAGGACATCACAAACTACTGGACACGTTATTTGGATGGGGCAGTGAGCTGTCAGTTCCCAAGACTATCGCAAGCAATCTTCTCGCCAAGTCAGCAGGTCGAGTTCGCGCGCACATCATCGTTTCTTCCGGACAAGGCCAAGCTTGAAAACTCTTGCCGCCATCTGGAAGTGACTCTACCAACCATGTTCCAAGCTGCATGGAGTCTGGTTTTGGCTACCTACCTTCATGCCGACGATGTCGTCTTCGGGCTTTTGTGTCACGGCAGAGATGCCCCCGTCCCTGGCGCCCAGGATATTATTGGACCGATGACGAGCACTGTACCCATAAGAGCAAGGTTGCCGGTGACAATGAAGGTATCTGAGATCATCAGGTCATTGCACGATGACAGCATTGAGCATATGTCTCGTCAAGCGATATCCCTTGCTCGTATACAGCATGTCGTTAAAGGAAGTGGTGACAGCATGTTCAACACTATCCTCAACTTCCAGAAGGCTGGCTTGACGTTAGCCCCAGCTAGCATTCAATCAGAGCTGCTATATGCGCACGACACAAGTGAGGTGAGTCTCGAGCACACTGGCCATGGCCCCCCCTCTCTCCATAACTCGATGCTAAAGATCCATCTCTAGTATGACATCGCTATTTGCGTGACTGAGGACCAAGGCGGCCTCGAGGTCACCATCGAGTCACCAAAACACTTCATGTCCGAGACTCAGGCCCAGCGACTTCTGGCAGTGTACGTCGAGGTTGTCCAGAACATCATCCGCGACCCCGACGTCACCGTCGGCGAACTCGGCCTCTCGACCGACATGGACAAAGATCAGTTGCACGAGTGGAACTACGTTGAGCTTGAAACTAGCAAACGCTGCATCCACGAGATGATCTCCGAAACGACGCTCCGCCAGCCGTCAAGGCCTGCGATTTCTTCATGGGATGGCGATCTGACCTACGCCCAACTGGACCTTCTGTCCAACAAGCTGGCCGCCCAACTTCAAGCTATTGGCGCCAAACCAGATGAGATAGTTGTTCTTTGTTTCGAGAAGTCCCTGTGGGCGGTTGTTTCCATCCTCGCGGTCGCAAAGTCTGGAGCAGCTTTCGTTCATATTGACCCGAAGGGTGCTCTCAAGAGAACCGAGTTCGTCATCAAGCAAACAAAGGCGCGCATTGGTCTCGCTTCGCTGGAGCAGTATGAGAACTTTGTCTCCCTGGTCGATACCATTCTCATCGTGAACAAAGCCGCCGTCGTGGGGCTGCCGGAACCCCATCTGAACGACATTGTGGAAGCTTCGTCGGAGCCATACAACACGCTCTACGTCATCTTCACTTCCGGAACGACAGGTACACCCAAAGGCGTCGTTATCCAGCACCAGTCCTTCTGCTCGGCGGTCGTTGCGAATAGGTCATGGCTCCAGATAGGGTCTGCGTCCCGCGTACTCCAGTTCACGAATTACTGCTTCGACGCCTCCTTGGAGGAGATCTTCACTGTCTTGGTCGCGGGCGGTTGCATCTGTATTCCCTCCGAGAAGGAGCGCATGACGGATATTCCTGGATTTGTTGAGCGGAAGGAGGTGAACTGGGCTGCATTCACACCGTCATTCCTTCGAACGCTTGACCCGTGTGACCTCAAGTCGGTCAAGTTCATCACCGTCCACGCTGAGCCCATGGGCCAGGACCTGGTTGCTCGATGGGCGGACAAGATACACATGAGACCCAGCTACGGGCCAACTGAATGCTCCGTGACCAGCACCGTAGGCCTTCGGTTCACTGCCGACACTGACGCGACGAACATCGGGTTCCCAGTCGGATGTCGTGGTTGGGTGGTGCATCCCGAGAACCATGACATTCTCATGCCCATCGGTGCGGTGGGCGAGCTTCTTCTTGAAGGGCCCATAGTGGGCAAGGGATACCTCAACGATGATGCCAAGACTGAAGCTGCTTTCATCGACCCCCCAGCTTGGGCACTCCAAATTGACTCGATGTTTGGACGCTCACCAGAGAGAAAACTGTACAAGACTGGAGATTTGGTCAGGTTCGCCGAGGATGGTAGTCTGCTTATCCAACGACGGAAGGGTCATTCGCAGGTCAAGATTCGTGGTCAACGGGTTGAGCTTGGTGAGATTCAGTATCATCTCAACAAGCTGGCCGGCATTATCCAGCACAGCATGGTGTTCATGCCCAACTCAGGGTTGCTCAAGGGTCGGCTCGTAGCGGTAGCGAGTTTGACAGCTCTCTCTGCAGGTCTCGATACCGGGAACTACGGTGTGCAAGCTCTAAAGACTGTCGACAAGGAGACTCTGGGCCACAATGGCCAGAGGAGAGTCAGCCAGATCTTGGACGAGGTTACTTCCGCTTTGGAAAAAGACCTCCCGTCTTACATGGTGCCAGAGACCTGGCTGATAGTTCAAAGTCTTCCGTTTCAGCTGTCACTGAAACTGGACCGTCGGCGAGTCATCGATTGGGTCGAAGGGCTCGACAAGGCATTACTTCAGTGCATCCTGGAGCTGAGTCAAAACAGTGGCTCGCAGTATCGCCAAGGATCCAAGACAGAGGAAACTATCCGCAAGGTTTGGGGCGAAGTGCTTGGGATTGATTCTGGTAAGCCCGAACAGCCAGCACAAGACAGTACGTGTCATTAACGGGTGTAGATCGCATCGGATTAGATCAGTCCTTCTTCAGGCTTGGTGGTGACTCGATCTACGGTAAGCCAGACCCCAAAGCCGGCGTTTCGACACAGCTGACATGTCCGAATTTCGTAGCCATGCAAGTCATGCGACTTTGCAAGGCAGCAGGGCTCAAAGTGACGACCCAAGATGTTTTGGCAAACCCAACCGTGAAACAGCTTGCTCTGGTAGCTGTACCACCTGCTGGTCCTAAAGCAAGGCCAACCATTGCCCGCTCTACGACGACCACTTCTGCCCCAGCTACATCTCGAGCCATCACCTCGGTATCTATGCCAAGTACCCCCATTCAGCCGCTGATGCCGAAGACCCCTCAGTCACCGGAAGATCCGATCCATCTCTCCCCATTTGCCAAGTACCTCTCGACCAAGGATGGAAAGGTAGAGGCAGTTGTTCCATGTTCTCCATTTCAAAGGAGGATGTACAATGCATTCCTTAAGAAACCTCAGAAGCCTTACCTGTTCAACAGCCTCGTATGGTTGAAAGGGATTGATGACGGCGCGGCCGTCAATCTGAACCGGTTATTCCAAGCTTGGCAGCAGACAGTCAACCGACATGCGATCTTGAGGACCGTCTTCGTGTCGGATCCATCTGGGAAAAAGATCTTTCAGAAAGTCTTGAGGAAGCACAGAGCCGACATCGCCACCATTTCAGCAATGTCGGAGGCCGATGCGGTCCGCCAGAGCCGGATACATCTCGATGCCACGCGACTTGCACTATTCAAGAACGACTCGCCGCCTGTATCCGTCAGAATTCTCATGACTCTTGATCAGGAAGTTTACGTCCATCTCATCATGGGCCACATGCTCATAGACCATGTTAGCCTGGACCACATATTTGCCGACTTTTCGACCTTCTACCGAGAACAAACACCTGAGCCGGCCAAGCTTGCAGCGGGCTACGATCATTATATCGAGTATCTCTGGCACAATCGGAACATCAAAGCTAGTAACAAATTCTGGGTTGAGAAGTTGAGAGACGTCAAGCCCTACATGATTCCCTCGGAGTCCCTTCTCAACTCCGACCCTCACTGCATGGGATCCGTCAACTTCTCCATTGACATCACTCAGAAGATGAAGGGATTCCTACGCGGCGCCGGTATAACTCTGTCGAACCTGCTGCAATTCACTTGGGCGTTGGTCCTGCATGTCTACACCGGCAACGAAACGGTATGCTTCGGTCACTTGGTATCGGATCGCGACATTGACATCCCGCACGTGGACGAGATCATCGGCCCAATGCTCACACTTTTAGTAGCCCGGGCTGCCGTAAAAGACTCGACTATTCTGGTAGATGCTTTACGCGCATTCCAAGACGAAAGCATTCGCAGCCTACGGCACAAGACTTTCGACCTGACGGAGGTTGAGCGCCAACTCGACTGTGAGAGGACTGGACTCTTCAACACGCTTGTCAATTTCAGAAAGGTGAAGTACGCAGGCGAAAGCCTGGACGCGAATTTCCAGCCGATTTGGAAGCAGGATCCTCATGAGGTGAATTTCTTCTTGATCCCGCCGGAGCTCTCTTCCACTAACATGGTCGATAGCAATTATTGGTCCTCGCATTCAATGAAGAGCCATCTCGGCTTGAGGCTTCGTTGACTTACTACGAGTCTCTGTTCTCAAAGCAGACTGTAAACACCTTGGCAGAGGCGTATAGCCGCATTCTTCAGATGCTCATAGGCGGAAGATATCGCACAGTCGGGCACATGAAAGCGGTTTTGAATTCATGAGCGTGGGAAACATTAAGATTAAGCGCTGCCTGACAATTCATTTCACTAGAACGAAAGATTCCTTGCTCCGGATTTTTAAATAATACGCAATGGAAGATCCCCCATTTCTGCAAATGCCGGAAAACGAAATACCAAACGACGCAGTAGATTGATCAAAACACGCGATGTTTTGGCGTGAATTAAGCACATCCTGTTGTGGAGGTGAATAAGGGCGTTAAAGAATGCAACAACAACAACAACATCCTGTTGTGGGCGCGGACAACGCTGACACGTCGCACAATTTCTCTTGGCTCACGGATTGTTTGATCCAATCCCCTATCTCGTCGATTCATCAAACGCCCATATTCATCCACGTTGTGCAATCCATGAACCCTTTTATAACTTTCATCAGTATAACTACCTACCCACTGGTGCATTACATAACGCCGTCGCTTTCGTTACCTTGTTCCGGATTTACACTTTCATATCGCCGGAAAGTTATAGATGGAGACACTTTTCACTGGAAATCGGGTGAAGTGTTGAAGTATGGATGACTATGACACTGTTGAAATTGCCTAACACTCCCGAGTTGCTATGCCCTCCCCTATCATAGTACTCGGTCTCCCGAAACACAATGTATGTTGTTCGCTTTGGTTGGAATGTTTCCGATTGATCAACAGCCGGTCCTCTTCCTGTTTAGTTGTCAGACCCCTCTGAGTTCGGACCGACCTTAGTCATGGCGCCCGGTCGGAGCCGAAGTCCTCGGTCCGCAACACCACCAACCCAAGTAGCCAGTAGGAATGAAGCTGAATGCCGGTCACGGCTCCATAACAGAGGGCCGGAAGTGCCGCGTGATGCGTATACGAGCCCCGTCCAGTGCCGCAGTGCGTAACGAGCGTTTGGTTTTGGCAGGCTAACAGCCGAGATTCCCTGCCCAACGAGCGTGATCGAAGGAGATTGCCAACACTGGGAGGTTTGACGCTGGGGTTTGTCGTTGCTGTTCACCATCGTTCGTTACCACCACCTCGTTTCTGTTGCGCAATTCACCATGATAATGCCGTTAGATCCAAGCAATAGAAAAGAGAAGTACGCTTTTCTGAAGGATGAGACAGAAGGGGAGTCATCTAGGGGGAAGGCATCGCGATCAGCGTCAGTCGATCAGGAGTATGGGGCTATAAAAACGAAGAGGCAGCTGCGGATGTTTTGGCAGTCATTTGACCCAGCCTGGAAGACGTGGTATCTTTATGCCCCCCCTTGGACTTGTCTTCCTAATCATTGGCGTTCTTCCCGTCTTGCGAAACATGCCACAAGCAAGACACTTTCGGTTACGTCCACGCATCCAACGGTGCTCTGCCCAAAATTGCACGATACAGAGGATGCGAGTTCGACACAATGTCGTCCAAATGGTATCCTAAGGCGGCCTTCAATGATCCGGACAATCAAGCGCTTCTGAAGGAGTTTCATGCTTAAGGGCTGCGGCACCGTTAGTAAGATAAGTGCCGCAAGCATGAGATCCCGCCTACAAGCGAAGTTCTACTGCCAGTTGAGTGTCGAGGAAGGAACACATTTTCCACGCACACCTTGAGGCAAACAACAAGATAGCTGATTTTGTGTCTCAGAGAGCGCATCTTCTTCTCCCGGGGACCGAACGTTCGTTGCCGGGGTCAAAAATGTGACTGGCGGGAGTGGCGCAGACGTCGTTGTAGATTCCCTCTCGGGAGAGCTGCTTCACGCATCGTGGGGCTGTGTGGCGCCTCATAGCAAGTTATGGCGGCATTTGATGAAAATGAAAATCGGTAGTTCGTTGGGGTTGAGATGGCCAACTTGACCTTGCAGGATCCTCTTATCGTGTCTCGGCTTTTGGGGCAGACAGTCGAGCTTTACAATAAGGGCTAAAGTCGCACCCATTCATTCAGCCGGTGGGAATGCTTTCGTGTCACGAAATGGAGGACGCGTTCCGATATCTTTACAAAGGAACTCACATCGGAAAGGTGGTTATTGACCTGAAAGAGGACACCCAAAGGTCATGCGCGCGACAGTGCGCCCGGCTTCCGTCGGCAGGGGCGCGATAGTCCCGGCTCCCGAAGTGGGGCCGTCGCGGACATTGCATTGAATGACTCAGCTCGGTAAGCTCGGTGAGGGGCCGAGTGGGGCTGCCGAATGGAATTGTCGTCATTGCGAATTCATTCCATTCTGTCGACTCCGCCTCCACACAAGCTCCAGCTCGCGACAGCTCAACCTGCCTCACGAGCCGGTTCTTCACGGAACTGGTCGACCATGAACAGTTCGTGAATTGTTTCTACTTCTCTGCGTACCAAATATTCTTCGAACAATGTCTGGTGCTTTAGCGTTTGGCTTTCGCGCCCGCCCGCTTAACGCGGCGCCGATTCGAGCTTTTCGACCGATGAGCTTCTCGACGACAGCATTCGCCCGCGCCGCCGAAATTCGAGATGTGTCCGCACTACCCCGTAGGGTCGTACCAAACTACCGCGATCACCCGAACTCAACTTCCGGGCTTCTTTCGTTGCACTGGCCCAGGCCACCGCGCAACATTCTACTCATGCCGAAGTTGCGATCCCCTCAAGTCCTCCGAGCAACGATCGACTTTGCAAAGCACCTGAACAGTACCTACACAGGCCTGAACCTCATATTCGAACCCCGAGTCGCCCAGATGGTACACGGATCAATCAACTTCCCCATCTACACTTGCGACCCTTCAAGCTTCCCCGACAAGATCGACATGATCACGACTCTGGGCGGCGATGGTACGATTTTGCGGGCAGCAAGCCATTTCAGCATGTACTCCTCCGTACCGCCCATACTCGCCTTCAACTTCGGCACGATTGGATTTCTGGCAGAGTGGAAGTTCGAGGAATACAAGAGAGCGTGGAGGGAGGCATACATGAGCGGCAGCGGTGTCGCTACCGAGGACCTCTTAACTCCGCATACGAGAGTTGCGAGCGGAGAGCTGGAGCACGAGCCTCAAAATGGAGCGAATGGATGGCACAACTCACCGGGAAAGAGCATGGGACAGAGTCGGGCTGCGAAGATCCTGCTCAGGCACCGACTCAAAGTCGGCGTCTTTGACACAAACGGCCAAAACATCAACAGCCAGTTGCTGCCAACAACGAAGTCGCAAGCGCACCTCCCTGCAGCTCCACCCGAGGACACAATTCTGACAAAGCGAGATATCCCTCAGCCGATCCACGCGCTGAATGAACTTCTCATTCACCGTGGCCCCAAGCCTCACCTAGCACATATTGACATTTACCTGAACAACCGATTCCTGACGGAGGCCGTCGCAGACGGCATACTCCTCAGCACGCCGACCGGCTCAACAGCGTACAGCCTCAGTGCTGGCGGCTCTATCATTCACCCCCTGGTCAAATCGCTGCTCATCACGCCCATTTGCCCACGGAGTCTCAGTTTCCGCCCCCTAGTCCTGCCACTCAACACCAAGGTCACGTTGAAAGTCAGCAGTAAGAACCGCGACGGCGAACTCGAAGTCAGCATCGATGGCAAGCGGAGTGCCGGGGCCGCTATTGGCACTGAGATCCGCGTCGAAGGCGAGATGGTTCGCGAGTCCAGCAACGGTGATTGGAAGGGCGGCGTCCCTTGTGTCATCTGCGGGCCAGGCAAGGGCGATGCGTCAGAATACGACGACGATGGCTGGGTCGGCGGCCTCAACGGCCTCCTGATGTTCAACTACCCGATCGGTAGAGGACGGTGAATCTGTTCTTGATACCCCAATGTAACAAAAAAGGTCTTCGGTAGGCGTTGGTGGTATGTACACAACGGCTTTGTATGGGAAAGTGGGCTGGATATCGTCTTTACGGAGGTACTCGTCCTTTCAACCTCGACAAAACAACGCACAATAGCGCCTGAATCTTTTGCTTTATCTCAAAGTATGTTTGCCCTTCTGGAGGTGAATATGTCTTTCAGATCACGCAGATGTTCAATGTTGAATGAAAGACAATAAGGTGAATTATCTTTTGCTGGCTTTATTAACTGTACTGACGGCAGCCTGGACTAGGCCGAGAATTTGACATATATGTTGAGAGCACCCTGGCTGCTTTCAAGGTCCATTCTCACAGACTGTGTATTAACAGACTGCAAGCAATTTCCCACTCGGCATTAATCTTCCAGCCACGTTCATCAACTACACCTATCTCACTTCGCACCTCAAGTCATAAATCAAGACAGCCAGACTCCTCTCCACCGTCTTTGGTATTGGTCCTTATTGAATCCACTTACAGAAACGCAAATCCAAAACGATCTCTCCAGTATTTAGAACCGTTTCATCACCCATCCAGCTGTAACCAACTACCATCCGTCAGGTCATCGTCATGAGCACTAACCTCAATTTCAGCCACCTATCGATCAATGACCATGATGAATTGAGCAGTCAATCGTCTCAGAGCAGCTCCGTGCCATCTCATCTGCAGTTGGAATGGGATTTTCACGGTCGTATCCCCGCCCCTGTGGTGCCAGCGACCGCCAGTTCATCGCAACCTCCCGCCTCCCGCGCCAACGATGCATTTCCCCTCTTCCCCGACTTTCCCCCAGAACTCCAGGACCAGATTTTCCGGGAGGCAACGTTCGACGATAGCACGCCTCTTATGCGATTCGTGGACCTCCGCCAAGCCGTTCGCCATGCTTCAGACTGCGTCGATGGCGGCAACTGCCAGTGTGTACGGAATAGGTCGACGTACCTCACATTCCACCCCCTTGACCGCGAGTCCATGCGCCACGTTTCTCACTGGGTCTACCTTCGCGAAACAACCAACGGCTATACAAGAACCATGGCTATGGCGGATGTTAGCCACCAAAGCCGGATGGCAGTGCGGCTGCTCCCCATGATTCAACCGTTTCCCCAGCAACAAGGGGATTGGCGATACACTCAAATCAGAGGACCTGTCCCGGGAGTCGCTGACCAGAATGCCGACCAAATCGTAGGCGAACCCTACCGCTGCGCCCCTCGCGATCTCATCTTTGTGCGTGTTCCTCGCGGCAAGCCCGACGACCCGCCCTGCGAAGCCCTCATGCCCCTTTTCGGTTCCAATAATGGTCCGTTCAGACCTGTGGTGCATGATCCCCTTTTTGAGCAACTCAAGTCCATAGCAGTGTCCATGTCCAACTGGGAGGAGTTGGCATACCGCAATTCTTTTCAGGACATGTACAATGTCATGCAAACGCAGCACAGCTGGCAGCTGACAGCCGAATACGGCATGGACAACGTTCTGGAAGGGAATTACCCGACCAGCTGGCCAACCCCAGATGTCACTCGCACCGGTCGCGTGTGGCTGCCAGATACCCCCCAGCGCCATCTAGTGCTCCCTCCCGCCGGCGCTCCGCTCCCTCCTATGCTTAACTCCCAGGCGATGAGCCAGAATATGCATCTTCTCGTCAACGTGTTCACAGGCCTCGAGGAAATTTACTTCATCGACTTCGATCTCTGCGACGATACCGGTTTCGACGAAACAGAAATGGAGAACTACCTCGCGACGTACTGTCGGAGAACGACCATGTGCGAGAGTTGCGGGTATCAGCACGAAGGCTTTCCTCGGGTGTGGGGGGGCGTCCAGGAAATGGAGTTCGCCGAGATTAGACAGTGTTCTATCAGTCCCCATGAAGGCAGTTTCTACTATGAACTCAGGGGGTGGAACGAGTTGAAAACCACGGCCAGGTACACGTGGCTTGCAAGAAACGACCTCGACTCTAACGGGAACCCCTGGAACCGCTCTCTGCCGAAGCTGAAGCTCCTTGCGCCCATCCCCCGTCGTCGCCATAGACATTGATGAAATGGATGGGACCGGCGAAGGCAATAATACATCTGGATACAGTTACAGGCTACGTGGACCATACAGATAGATAAGACGTTGTTTCTCTTTGTTTGAAGTGCCCTCTCTCTCTCTTTCTACCTTCCTGGCTCTGAAGTCCAAGGCACTAAACGCTCAAGTAGAATGGAATGACCCCTGGGTCCATACCTGTCCAGATAAATGGCATCCCCTGGCTCAAGCCCTCGCTGTCGAACTGTCGAGCACCGATCTCCTCGCTTATGGCACCCATCTCGCTCATGAAAAGATCGTTGGCAGCCCCAACAGCCCCGGAGGTACCAGAAAGAAGGTTCTTGGCGTCGAACATGTGCAACAGCGTATGATTGTTCTTGACAACCCTGGGTCTATTGAATAGGGCGAGAAGAGAAATCTGATCGACCGACTTCTCCTCATTCGGAAGCCATGGCATGAGGCTCTCGATGCCGCCCTTCCTGGCAGGGAGAGGTGCATAGAGCGACGCCGGATGGAAAGGCAACACGCCCGAGGCAGTCACGGGTTCCCCTTGGTTCAGTACGTGGTGCGACACGCCGGTCAGCCACGCCATGTGAGTGAGAACATCGATCAACTGATCTCGGGTCTCCAGCGGAGCACGAGGGAAATCGATGACCTTTGCCGGCCCGTGAGCTTCGGCGAACCAACCCTGTAACTCTGTGTCCGCAGCGATCACCGCGTCGGACGCATAGATTTCTTTCACGAATGTCTCCACGAACGTCCGAATCACGCGAATGATCTTCGAACCATCCTCGTGGAATGGAAAGTGCGGCAATTCAGGCCCATTTTTGGCCTGCAACAGACCGCGGCCGCGGAGGTTATTCTCAAAGTAGTTCCGCTCAAACGGACCAGTATTCGAGGGCCAGGAATCCGTCGCGAACTTGCGGGCGGCTTTGTTTGAAAAGGCAAAGTTCTGATCAAAGAGACCACCGTCGTTGAAGAGGACTCTGTTGCCGGTGAATCGAATAGCATATGCCTGATACATGAGACGCTCTAGGAGCCCAGACACCGGGTGCCGGCTGCTAAGCGTACGAAGAGCTGCCAGGTAGACGATCTCGGCGACAGCGTGGGAGTTCGCGAGGTGGTAGATCTGCCCATGGAAAAAGTCGTTGACGTTGAACATGATCTTGGCCAAAAGCCAGTCGTTTGGTTCGTCCAGGGGTGTGTAAGTCAGGTCAGACCCCGCATTCGTCTTGATTGCCAGGGGAAGGAACTGATTCGCTCTGCTGTCAATGTAAAAGAGAGCTTGACAAGCGGCCGCGTAGCGACCTTCTTGTGCGACGTATTCAGCTTGGTAGCTATGGTCGGCCAAGAACAAGCGGCCTTCTTTAAAGAGCTCCTCTTGAGTGGCTCCAGTAAGGTTTCGAGCAATACCATCCTCGACAGTGAAAGGGATTTTGTGCACCCGAGGGTCCAATCGGTAGATGATGTAGGGGTTCGTGGAGAGACGTTCCATCGCGAAGAGCAAGTCCGAAGTGAAGTTGCTGAAAAGGCCCTTGGCAATACCGCTAGGAACTGACTCTGACCAGTGACCATCGTAAAGTAACCTGAAGTCTTCGAGGGTCTTGAGTCCGCCACGCTTCAACTCATGTTAGTTTCTATCCGTCTACCGGAGCAGATTGGGAATAAGTCACCTCTTGAATGTCTTTGAGGGCTGCTGCAGCTTCTCTGAATGCGTTTTCCTGGACAGGCCTCGAATCCTCTTGCCACAGAGCGGTTTCTTGCATGTATATTTGGGTGCCAATGGACCCGCCGATGAAGAAGGATGTTTCGCCGATGAGAGAATCGTTGTACACTATACCATCTCGTTTGAGTTTGATCTCCGCGGCTCTTCCCGCCAAGTCGCTGTCTTGAGTTGGGAGGGTATACTCTCTTGGAACGGGAAGACCTGTGAAGACGGTTGGAGTGGCAATGGCTGAGACGGTGGACACACTGTCGCTGTTCCTCACCACAAGAGCATTGCCAACGACGGTCAGGGTGGCGAGTGTAGACAGTAACCGCATGACCGTTCTCTTTGCTTTGAAATGAGTACAAACAGGTAATTGTTGATTGATGGCAAAGTATTGCAGGTTGGCTAGAGTCACATCGGACCCTTTTAATAGGCACCATTTGGGTGTATGATAATGAACTGGATTATCAATCGGCAAAGTTATACCCAAAACCGGCTTTAACTCATAGCTACAGTGTAGTATTAAGGTTAATTCACTAAAACCCAAAAGCCTGAAAACCCTAAGTTCTATAGCCTGGATGGAATAACTTAAGCAGACTCTAGTCAGTTAATATATTATATAAATTGCCTTAATTAACTCTCTTAAATAATAGAGTCTTTAATTATAAAAGTTACTTTATTAATAAGATATTAATATTTAAATAAGAAATTAAAAGAGTAAAAGTATATACTTTCGGGGAATAAACTTTATTTAAAAGTATACTTTAAAGTACTTATATTAAAATAAAGTAGTAGAATTTACTATTATAGGAAGCCTTATTAAGTAGCCTAGTTAGTTATTATTATAAATAGAATTCTATAGAGAATTAAAAAAAATATTACTATTATAATTATAGTATTAATAATAGAAAGAATATAGTAACTATAGATTATTTTTGAAATAAATTAATATTCTTTTAATTAAGTCTCTTTAAATTATATTTATAATAATATATTTAATTATAATTATAATATTCTTATCTTAAGTTTAGATTCTTTAATATATAGAATATAATAAGAGTTATTAATAGTTATTATAATTATTAAATTATTAGTTATTAAAGTTAATAATTTCTATATTATATTATTATTTCTAAGAGACTATATAAGTTTATTACCTTTAATATAAGACTTATAAGTTTATAACTAAGGTTGCGGACTAACTATTCTATAAACAAGCACCCCCTGAATTTAATAGATTGATCTTAATATAGTAATATATATAGCCAAAGCTCGCCTTGCTGCGCATACTCGGGCTAAGTTTCGACCGCCAATGCGTGACCTCATTCAGCCTCAATGGAGCTTTGTGCAACTGACTGTTCCCGAACAAGCCGTAGGATTCATTAGTGGATCACCCCTATCGCCCGGCACGCGTGTGGTGGCGGCTCACGGAGCCCAGAACCTACGACGTCCCGACGTGTTTGTATATAATGGCTGTTCTCGTATGGTTCATATGTCAGAATAGGCGTGGGGTTTGGTGAGATTCTTGGCTGGCCGAATGAGGAAGTATTCGTGATCTGTGCCGCAGGGCTTACGTTCCGGATGACCACAGGCAAGCTTCGAAAAAGGACTTTGGCATTCGTAATCTGCTGCCTGGAACTGGTGGTCACACAGACTCCCCTTTTGGACATTGTGTGCATGGTCACTACTTCTCACACGTCGGGCGGGCGGGATGTCTTCATGAGATCGATAAGTTGGTTTGGACGTAAATACGACGAGGCGAACCTTTCTTAGGGGCTAATATATGCTTACGAAAATTCCAAACACCAAATTCAATATGCAGAATATCCGGCGTGTCGTGCTGCTCGCTGCAGCTGTCATCCCTCTTGCTGTCTCTTTTCCCTCCTACTTTGGCCCACCCCTGAAAACGCGAGACCAACAGGCAATCGGCCATAACGATCTCTTCATTCCTGATGCGAAGAACCCTGTTCCCTCTAAGGAGCTGTTTGAATGGGACGAGAAGACACATTACTACGAGAAGCACACCAACGGCTCCGGCGACGGCGCTTACAGGCGAGCCTCATGCCCTGGGCTGAACACCTTGGCCAACAGAGGCTTCATCAACCGCTCGGGCCGGAATATCAGCTATGACGAGATTGCGCAGGCCATGCGCGTCGTCTGGAACTTTGGGGATGACAACGTGAGACCTCTAGCTCAACTATTGACGTGGTGTAATCTGACTTGATCCAGATCCTCGTCGTACTTGGCCCGACCAGGGAGGCATTTCCCGGCCCGCGCATCGACCTCGACAACTTCAACGACGATCCCGTGCAGTTCATAGTCAACTGCCCTGCCGCTCCGACACGCAATGACCGTGGCGTTGGCGACAATATTATGCTCAACACGACGCTCCTCGAACAACTTCTTTCGGCGTCCAAAGATGGTGAGACTTTCACTATCGAGGATGCTGCAGAACACCACCACCGTCGCCACAACGAGTCCAAGGCCACGAACCCGAACTTCCGCTTCGGCAATCATGGGGCCGTATGTTCCCTGGCGCAGTACGCTAATATGTTTGGCGTGCTTGGGCGTCCTGGAAGACACGGGCCTGCCACTTTGCATCTCGAGGATGTGAAGAACCTCTATCTCGACGATGATTGGCCGGTCGGGTATTCGCGTCGACAACTGCCCTATTATTCCCCGGAGGCAAACCTCTACATCGACAGGATGGCGCGACACATTGGTTATGAGATTCAGAGACCTTACCCTGCCAACGAGAGTGAGCTTTATGATATAGAGGGAGATGTCGCTGTGTTTGACGTGCTACCTCCGTGGGAGCTGCCGGACAAGTACAAAACAAACGAGTAGTTCGATAGACTAGCATCGATGCCTCATCAAGGCTATGGAATCCGATACAATCACTACAACTTATTCTGCCTTTTCTTTGGCGGATGAGCCTTCCTCCAAGCCGCTGCCGCCGCGTTCATCTTTTCGCTTTTGGCACCAAGTGCCTCGTACAAGTCCTTGTGAACACCTCCGACTTCCAAGAGATTGGCGATTTTGCCTTTGCGATAGTCGAAGAAGACGATCCAGCCCTCGGACTCTGCCACTGGTGCCTGCTGCTTGAGGGACCACATGGTGGTTGTGATGAAGTAACGGTCAGGCTTCACCTCACCAAGGCGAACAGCGCAGATGATCTAAGCCATTCACGTGGAGCCCCATCAATGGTTGGGCAAGACTGGGTTGGAGGGCGGGCCGACTTACCGAGTCCGGGTAGGAGACCGGTCTCTTGATGTCCACCGTGAACTGCTTGACGATGACCCCGACACCCTTTGCATGAAGGAGATCGTCAACCTTATCTCCCAGCTGCGCCTCGAAACTCTCGAACACGCGGAAGTTGCAGGCGGATGCGAAGTGAGAAAAGCCCGCGTTCATGATGTGCCCGAAAGGGTCTTGGTCATCCGCCCAGACCACACCCTGAAAATGTGAGTCGTGAGTCGGGATCGAACACTGCGAGAGATCTTACGTGCTCAATCATCGTGTCCGCATCGTAACCCTGTTCGATGATCTGCCTGACGAGGCTCTCACGCAACGGCGCGTAGGCTGAGCCACCTCCGGGCGCGTGATAGGACGAAGCCTCGAGGCGGGAGCTGAAGGGCTTACGTGGCATCGAAGTGATATTGATTATGGCCCGAGGTCCTTGGTTGCGGGGGACAATGCCTCTGGCTGTGAAGCTTGATGCTTTGTAGACGGCAGCAACAACTTGGCTGATGGGTGAGATGTGTCCGTACCGGCGATAGCCGACTTGGTCATCAGGTGATCTGGCGTGAGGCTGAATGGTTTAAACCCATGTGACCCTGCATCTTCGGGCGACGATTCTGACATCTGTGACGTAATCCCTCGGTATTTAATTCCCAATGTCCGTTTGTGCAACCATAGCATTCAGCTTATGGCCCGGGATATACCAGAGACCTTCCTAATGGAGAATACCAACCAAGTGTGGCGTATGCATTCAATTAGGACATAACTTTCTTGTAAGAACCCAACCTATACAACCGTGCACACCCCATAACCGGGCACCCCAAAACTATCAAATATGGGGCAGTGTGGTGAGGACCTTGGCTGCGTTGTTGGAGCCGAGATGGCCTGTGTACTACCTAGCCACACATAGTCTCTCTCTATATAATATAAAACTATAAATCTAGTGCTTATATAATAGAATTTAGACTAAGTATATATAATATACAATAATTTAAGGCTTTAGTCATTTTAGTTTACTTCATTTAAATTATTATTAAAATAATAAGGCGAACTAGGCAAGTTATATGCATTAGCTTAAACACTAAATAGTACATGTCTCTGAGAAGAACCAACTCATGACAACCTGTCAACTTGGCAGGATAATGGAAGGGCATGCGTGCAGCGGAACGTGTCCCACAGGGTGTAAAAGTCAATCGTGGCAGGGCTCTTCTGACTGACTGCCAGGCTGGGTTCTCGCCGGTGCGGTCGCATGGCATTAGGTACGAGTCACAAAGTCCAGTATAGAACATCTCCAATTGAGTCTCGTTCTGGGTCTGGCCGTCGATCTTGGAAAGCACTTCCTCGTTCCATGTGTCGTTTGCCTCAGAGACGGTCTTGTTCAGGTCACCAGGGGGTGATTTCGTCATTGAAGAACCGGCCTGCGCTGAGATCCACGATGCATAGAGGTGGTGTCGCAGAGCAGTCCAACAAGACGATCGAAAGGATTATCCGCGCGCTCCTCTAGTCTTAACAACGGGTTAAACAGTCCGTCACCTTATAGAACACGATCTTGCGGCCTATCTCCTGCCGGTCGTACTAAATTGACAACCATGAAGCAATCTTCAAAGACTGTTTAAACTTATACCTTCTCAACTTCTCAAGAAGTCAAAAGAACATACATTCGCAGCCACATCGTCTTACGGACGGTTAGCATACGGCCGTTAAACACGGATCAGCGTGCTGTGAGCATTCGAAAGTTGCCAGGGCGAAGTAAGGGGCGCCAGGGCGCTTTTGCCGCCCCCCGACTCATGTTCCCCGGGTTTTCTTGAATCATTGAATCAGCACGGGGACATCGCAGTGTCTCGGCGAACTTAAGGTTGAAGACTCGTCTCGAAGACCGAAATGCAGCGATTCTGTCAACTGCATCCGCGGCTTCGGTACCATGGCGAGGATGAACAGCATAATGCCACCCCTCCTTAAGTCGATGACACCCACTGCTAGCCCCTGCCAAGACTAGTCGGCACTTCACGACGCAGGCTTCGAGACCAACTAGCTCGCCGTCATGTATTTATCTCCCTTTGACTATCTTCATCCCTCAGCCGTTTGATGTCTGGCCTGATAGTCATCTGACTCGGCCCGTCCCAACGCAACGGCCATGATCGACGCCGTTATTGACACCTCGCGAGCGCAAGCCGTGGACGTAGATGATTGATACCATGTTGAGAGAGAGAGAGAAAAGAAAAAAAGGAAAGAAAAAAAAAACCCCGGCGTCAAATGTCTTTATTCGGCTGCGATTCGTCTGAAAGCTGAGATGACTCCCGAACCTGACAGGCTCGCCCTGCAAAAGCTCTGACGTGCCGACCAAGGGGGTTATTGAACTTCCCACACATGACGGTCGGCGCAATGCCTTCTCCCCTCTTCTCTGGGTGCCGCTACTGCAAGATGGGACGACAGCTGAGCCGCCGGCATACCTGCATACCTGCACGAGAGAGGTGGCAACGCATGCCCCGAGCTTGTGGTAGACTTCGGACGGAAGACCACTTGTCTCACCTTCCGCGAGAGATTCTCCAATCACGCCGGGAAGTCGGCTTCTCGGTCTTCTCGTGCTCCCTCAACTGATACCGGCAAGGCGGTCTGCTGCTCTACAAACAGCCAAAGTTGACTCTCGACCCCCTCGTCGCCAGTGTCTCTAACTCTCTGCCCCCCTCTCTTCTCCCTGTCTGGGGATCACCACCGGCATGCAATGTTAAGAGAGTTTAAAAGCTTCTAGTAAAAGCTAGACGGCTGTCTACCGATCTTGCTATGAGCTTGCATGTATCCGCACAACGCTAAATCTTACCCTGACGACTTCCCTCGGCACGTTGCCACGGCTTTTGCTTTTTTGCAATACTAAGCATACTAAGCCATGAGCAACCCCCGAATTGTCGCATGATCTCACCTCGCCGCGCGCCGTCTATAGAACTGCAGCCCTCAAGTGGCTACGTCGTCTAGCCTGTGCGCCCTTTCGCCGCCGCCAACTTTCCTTCCAGGCGCCGTATGATCTTCCCGTTGCCCTTGTGGCTGAAGTAAGGGTTGCCGATGAGCGGCTCGATAATCGACCCCTGACACAATAACGACCATCCAGAAGAATCTGCTATGGTTCCTTTTTCCCAAACCCCAGACTAGAGGCTCTTGACGATTCTCCCTCTTCATGCTCCCCTATTATCTAGCTCCGGCTGCAGTCCGACGACCTGGGCCATGCCGCTAGCCGGTAGTCGCTTACACTGCTGCGAGGGAGCTGTGATGGTGGCTTGCATCTCGCTGACCATACCGACGAGCTAGTTTGAATGGAGGCGACTTCAGTCATTACAAAATGGCCACGATCAGCACAATATTGCGGAACCCTCTTGAGTCATTGCCATCGCCATCGCCATCGCCCAGAGTGTTACGTCACGTGGGTAGGCTGGGCCTACTTCAGCACCTTCAGCACCTTCCCTTCCTTCCTCTTCTTCCCTCATACAACAACTTCAGAACAACAACCAACCCACCAGATTCGCCCATAGGCAGCCCAGATCCAATACATCATGATACCTGCTCTTTAGCTGCTCTTCACACAGAGAACAGAGCACAGAGATTTCCTCGCCAAGACCAGCAAGGCGACCGAGCAAACTCGACAACTCCGTCAAGAGACATAATGGGGCGCGTTTCCTTACCGCATCTTTTGGTGACCGGATTCTTTTCCCTGGTTGTCCGGGCTGTTGTCACGAACCGGCTGGTGCCATACCAAGAGAACGGTCAGAGTTACGTGTGCAAATGCTCCCCAGCGGATGATTGCTGGCCCGAAGCAAATGCCTGGGCTAAGCTCAACACCACTGTTGGGGGTAACCTCATCAAGAACATCCCCCCTGCCGCAGTATGTTACAATCAGTACCGTGGAGTCTCGACATACGATTCTGCAAAATGCGCCGAGGCAACGGCTAAGTGGACAGATGAGAGGTGGCAGTAAGTCCTGCTTCTCCGGCTGCTCCCCCATGACCCACGGAAACGGGAAAGCCGGACTGACCGTAGTCGCCCAGGATCTCTCAACCGGCATCACAACTGTGGACTTGGGGAAGCAACAACACGTGCGAACTAACATCCGACCCCACCAAGACCTGTTCATTAGGCAACTACCCCGAGTATGTGATTATCGCCTCGACGAAAGAGCATGTCAAAGCTGGTGTGGACTTCGCGAGGTCGCGAAACCTGCGACTCGTTATCCGGAACACGGGCCACGACTTCGAGGGCCGGAGCGCCGGTGCCGGGTCCTTGGCTATCAACACGCACAACTTGAAGGGCATCTCTTTCGTGGACAGGTACTCCGGCCCGGGTGACTACAAAGGATCGGCCGTCACAATCGGCGCCGGCGCTCAAGGTTACGAGATCTCTGATGCAGGCCATGCCAGGAACCCCCCTCAGAATGTTGTCACTGGAGAGTGCGAGGTATGAAGCTGCTCTCATTTAAAAAACTTCCTCTGGGTCACCCTCCAAGACAATCACTAATCTTCGTGTTAAGACTGTTGGGGTCGCAGGCGGTTTCATGGGCGGAGGCGGCCACGGCCCGTTGAGCAGTATGCACGGCTTTGGCGCAGACAACGCACTTTCTTTCGACGTGGTCACTGCCGCTGGACGCTTCGTCACCGCCAACTCCAATACTAACTCGGATTTGTACTACGCTCTCAAGGGCGGCGGTCCTGGTAACTATGCGGTTGTCTTGTCTGTGACTCTGAAGACGTTCGCCGACACCATGCCTGGCGCCGGACTCTTCCTCAACGTCAATTCGACCACTGGAGCCAACTTCAATCAGGTCATGAAGGCCGTCAACAAGCTCCACGAACTCGGCAACCAGATGGTCAGCAGCGGTCTGTACGCCATCTACGAGTTGTACCCTGCAGTCATTGGCGGAGCACTTCATGTCCAACCCATCATGGGCATGAACAAGACAGCCGCACAGCTCACCGCTATCATCCAGCCTCTTCTGTCGTACCTGGACTCAGAAAACATCCCGTACGATCACGGCGTCAAAGAGTACCCGGACTACTACACCCTCTTCCATGACATTTTCGAGCCCGAGGCCGCTGCTCAGAACGGATTGACTGGGGGATGGGTCTTTACTCGCCGAGATATGGAGCAAAGCAACCAGGCGGCCGTTGCTGATGCAATCAAGCTCGCACTCGCCCCGGCGGCTGACAAGTTCGGCATTGTCATCAGCCACCTATTCAACCCTGGCCTGGTTGTCGAGACGCCCCAGAGCGCCACCCACCCGAGGTGGAGAGGTGCAACTATGAGGACCATGGCGATTTTGCCCCAGGCACTGGACGCAACCTGGGCCCAGAAGCTGGCTCTGAACGATTTGATGGTGAACACCATCACCGAGAAATTCAAGCAAGCTGCTCCTAACGGTTTAGCTTACGTGAACGAGGTACGCTTTTTCCTTCATTCACCCGGTCGCGGGAAGTCGTACGAGGCTAATCTTCCGTAGAACTACGCCTTCATGAAGAACTGGCAGGATGCATTTTGGGGCCCTATCTACCCTAAGCTTGCTGCCACGAAGAAGAAATGGGATCCCAATGGTGTCTTCTTTTCCTGGTCAACTCCTGGGAGTGAGGAGTGGACTGTCGTCGACTACTTGAACCGACTGTGCAAGAAGAGGTGAAATGGCAAACGCGTTATCTGACTTGGTGTCGTGATCTTATGAGTTACCACAATTGCCGTCGACTTGCGGCAGCAGAGATTCTCAGGTCTAACTACCTTAATTGAAGACCAATCCAGATTCAGAAAGATCTGGAAACAGCCTCTAGATTTAGGTTCATGATCATCACGTTGATCCCTTTTGTGAAAGTGACTGAGCATACCAGGGCTTTCATGCGTGAAGAAAGCACGCTGTGTATCAGACTTCTCCTGTGGATGTGTACGTACACTTCAGCCGAAGTCGAAGCTTAAGTTGATCTACTGAAGTAGGCGTCCGATCAAAGCTTCCGGCCTCTCCGTGCTAATTTGCCCCATGGTCTTAGTCGTTCCGCATAACTGCGCTGAGACCGTCGTCCTGGTTGACCGTCCCACGGTTTCCAACCTTGACCGTCGCACTCAGTTGCCCCAACTTTCTAGCACTGCCCCAGTGGGATGCGTCCAAGTCATTCGACGGCTTTGAAGGTCTTCAGGATTCGACGGAGGAGGAGATGCCCGGAGAACTTAACATGAGACTCTTCATCTCGCCGCGATTCGCCACCCTCGAGGGCATGTTCTACGGTAATAAGACAGGACTTCAGGCTATTCTCGATCCTTTACTGCCTATTGATATAACGTCGAAAACCATTGAAGCGGGATTGGTTCGTCCAAGTCGATCTGCATGGAGGCATAAACCCTTTCATCTCCGAGATACCCGCGAGCTCGTCCGCAAACGCCCATCGAGATAAACTTCTTCTCTATCAATTTTACGACAGAGTGGACGTATCTGCAACGTATCCCCAAGACAGATTCTCCATTCTCCAGGGTTTCATGGCAAATACCACCGTGGGCGCGGAGTCGGATCACGGCAAGTACTTCAACTATCCGGATGCATATACGAAGCAGGACGAAGCCCAAGCGAGATACTGGGGGGGACAATATTGCCAAATTGCGTGGACCCTGATGACGTGTTTTACTTCCCTCCCTCAGAGTGCTAGGCCGGCATCAGTCGTCCAATAGTGACTTCAGAAGCCAGCAAATTCGTGGTGATGGTGCGCTGGTGTGCTCGTATCATGTTGAGAACGAGGCCAGCCTCACTCTATGTAGGACTTATAAGAGGACCAAATATTGCAACCCCTCGGCCCATTGGCAATTTTGGCATATAGATATCTGCCATGTCACATTAGTTCGTCTAATATTTCGCTGTCTCGCAGGGCGCGGCCGTCCTAAAAAAAGAAGACACTGGCTCGGCCCCCCTCAATACCTGACAGGCTGACAACCGGGCCCCGAAGATCGCGGTGGCTGAACATATGGGTTTCGTAATAGGCTCTCCGTTAAGGTTATTAAGTTGCAAGGCGGACTGCGGACATTCGACCCCTATTTGCATGAAAGATGCGAGTCTCAGAGTCCAGAGTAGCTTGAATGCAACCCACGTGTCAGTTGGTGGCCGTGAGGGGGCCAAAACCCTGCAGCACATCAGCAATATGAGGGGATCCCACTTAATCTAATTCCTCAACTGCCTTATTGGACTGAGAGGTATCGGCATTCCCTTGGGAGTTGTGAAGTTGATGCCATGTTACGGCCATGATAAATAGGAGCAGTTCGTCCTAATGAGTATTGTTTGGTTTGGTGTGATCACCACCAGGTCTCTCGTTCCTTAACCCCAATCACTCGTTGTAATCGCCCAAAATGCAGCTCAAGACTCTGTTGACACCACTCATCCTCGCCGAGGCGGCCCTTGCACAGGGTCTGCCGATCCGTGTCGTGTCGTTCAACATTAGATACGACGCCGGCTCCCGCGAGTCGGGCGAGAAGCCGTGGTGGGATATCCTCTGTCCGATTTCAGAGGGCCGGTGCCGCAAACCGCATGTAATCGATGCCCTCAAGAATGCCGCATCGGCGGCCCCTCGGGATGCCGTTACCGTGATCGGCCTACAGGAGGTCCTCGACAACCAGCTCGAAGACATCCAGGACGGGCTCGGCTCTGGCTGGGCTCACGTCGGCGTCGGTCGCGACGACGGCGAGAAGGCCGGCGAATACAACCCGATTTTCTATCGCTCCGACGTGTTGAAGCTGGTCCACGAGGAGGTGAAGTGGCTGTCGCCAACCCCGGACCGAGTGTCCACCGGCTGGGGCGCCGGCAGCAAGCGCATCGTCACCATCGCCGTCTTCGAGCATACCGCGTCCGGCAAGAGGTTCATCCACGCCAACACCCACCTCGACAACGTCAGCGGCCAGGCCCGCACCGAGGGTGTCAAGGTCGCCGTGTCCGAGATCCAGAACGTGCAGACCGTCTACGGACCCGTCGGAGTTTCACTCACCGGAGATTTCAACTCCGATCCCAACGGCGACGCCTACAAGACCCTGTCTGACACCGGGTACATGGAGGAGCTCTACAACACGGCGACACCCGACCAGCGGGCAGGAACCAACCGGATTACCTACACGACCTTCGACGCCAGCAAGCAGGGCGGCCGCATTGACTTTGTCTGGCTGGGTCCCAAGGACGCCAAGAAGTACTCGGTTCAGAAATACGAGATCTTGAACAACAGTGTCAACGGCATGCTCATCAGCGACCACAGGCCCGTCGTCGGTGACGTGACGCTTTTGTCGTAGGGTCTGTTGCGGGATGTTTTCTTGCAATTTTTGGTAGTTAGATACCCAATCAAGCGTTCAAATTCATCGTTGAGGTGCTCCTATCGGAACCGGTCCCATGACACGGCACAGCTCTTGGACGTGAGTCGATGCGAACCCTGGCCCATTAGAAAGGGGCTTCGCTCATCGACCGGAAGAGAACGGCGATCCCATTAGAGTTTATGGGCGTCTGGGGTATTGTCGGCGACCACCAACTTTCCGAGCCCGGACAGCCGACAGAGTCTTTGGGATTGAGCGATCATGCCAGATTAATCTCACTTCTCTGGCTTGATTGGTCACTGATCCCATCCCTTATTCAAGCTCTGCACAACTACTTGTTTTGGGGGATGAGATACCGAGTCCTGTTGCAACCATTCATCTCGTTGTATACGAACTGTGGCGAATGGCATTAGACACAAAAGTGGAACTACAATTACTGTGCTACAATTGCGGGCTACAGACCTTCGCAGGGCCACATTACATACACCCATCACGACACGAACAATATCGTCCTCCCGCCACCCTACCGTCCCCCGCCGGGTCCGGCTGTGGGATACCAAGAAGGGTCGAGTAAGTTGACTGGGCCCGACGTCTATTTCATCGGTACTTCAGCCATGGCAACCTGCTAGACTTGTGGTTTCCAAAACCAGACACATCGCTCTTCGAGGCCATGATGCTCAAAGCCCTTGCTCTCGGCCTCGTTGCCAACCTCGTGCTCGGGGAACTGCAGTCACCAACTAACCAGTCTTTACCGAAGCAGATAGCTGTCGTCCGTCGCCGTTCCGGCTTGACACGAAAGGAGTATCTCTATTATCACACGCTGGTTCACGGTCAGAAGGCGTGGAATGCTCCTCGCGATGACGCGTTCCCGCTGGCGTACGTCCAAGACCACATCTTCGACGGTGCTTTCGGTGCGAACGACAGCGTCCCCAACCAAGTTTATGTCGGCCGCGACGACGTCACGGAGCTTTACAGCAGCTCACCGACCACGTTCGTGGGCCCTCCGCCTTCGAACTACACGCAGACGGTCATCGGACCGGACGGTGCCAACTTCAACGACTCGCCGACCGCCATGTCGATGATGGCCTACGAAACGTTCATCACCGACATCCCCGGGGGCTCAGCGGGTCCGACGCCGAGTGAGAAGGGGCCTATCGTGGCGTTCTTCTGGGCGATCGCGACCGGCGATGCAACTTCCAACGAGACGTTCGCGAAGAACCTGGCCGACGCGATGATCAGACCTTTGCCCGTCGGAGTCGTCTATAACGCGAGCATTCACGTGCCTGTGCCGGGAGCAGACACGCGGCCGTATTTTGGCGGGCAAGACATGCCGACTATCAACGCCGTGGTAAAGCTGTGGCTCAACAACGGAGACTCTTCCATCTCGGCTGTCAGAGATATGCAGACCAAACTGGACAGCTCCAAGCTTCAGCTCGATGAAAATCGGTCCTTCATGTTGTTTTCCAGGGAGGTCGTGCTGTGGGACTCGACCAAAGGCATTCAAGTACGTACAACCCTGAAGTAATCTCAAAGGAGCTATTCTGACGCACCTCAAGTTTGACCAGGCTCGACTTACGGCAGCGCTCAAAGCAGAGACTTACTGAGCAGGACTTGAATGGCAGCAAGATGGTCCGCAGGAAGTCTGGACAGCCTGTATCTGGTCAGGTGCTACTTCGGCCGGGGAGGGGAGCCAGGTTTCCAATAGTTGCCGACATGTGCGTAATTGCGTCGTCAGTTATCCCATGGAGCCAGGGCTATTTCCTGCTGGGATCATGCTAAATTTGTTGGCCGAACTAACTCATTCATTCTAATGAAAATCATACGAACTACGCCGGTCTCCTGAATGTTACTGAGAGAAGATTCAGAAGCCACTTGACTCGTAATTGACCGAACCCTCAGGCTGCTGTCAGTCTGCTGACCCAACTCCACAAACCCGCTACGGCGGTGCAAACATCCCTGTTATTCAATCGATTACAGTGTAGGCAACAGCATTTCACGATAATTGCCATTATACCATCACCTTCAGCGGATCAGCAGAGCAAAGATCGTCGTGCAGCACCAATGCAGACATCACGTCGCCGAAGCGTAGCTATTGGTGGCGATTGAGTGTTCCTCGTGCGGTCATGGCAACTTCAAAAAGATTCAAAGCATATTCGGGACAGAAACTTCCGTGAGGTGCAGCTCAGATAATCCAATAACGATGTGCCAGGTTGCTGGGATTTTTGGATTAAGCCTTACGGATACGCGCCCACATGCAGTACAGCCTCAAATGTGCCTCCTTCTGCGGGTCTCAGGCTGAGCTGGACCGCCACATTTGCGTAGGATCAGCCGGCCAAGAACCCAGGACAGCTGCGTCCGGCTTACACACGCCCGCTAGCGTCTGCTTCGGGGCATTTCGGCGGGTGCCTACGAGTGCAAGTCAAGACATTGCCTTCGGTCCCTTCTCGACCATACGCTTGGCAGTGTCGTCATAAGGCCTTTCCAACCTCACCGTCGGTGGCAAGAGGAAGGTAGGAAGACGGAGAATGAGAGTCTCGCCTTCTTGCGATACATAAGCTGTGGTTGGCCTTCCTTACTTAGTTTCTTGGCCACGAGGCAGCTTTAATTCAACGTCGACGCCACATCGTTTACCTCGTCACACGTTACTCTCAGGTCCTAGAATCAAAGTGACTATTTCGATCCCTTCAATCCATCGCGCCTCGCATACGAGCACACGCTTCTCTGCCTCTTCGAAAAAGGACTGCATCCTCAATCGTCTTGTTAATGACGACCAAAGAAGACAAGACAGCCGAGTCGACGGCTCCGGTCTCTCGACCAACGTCGTTGCTGCCGCCAGCGGAAGATGCTCCTCCATCGTATCGGGAAGGCTCTCCAATGTCGCAAGACGATCTTGTGCCTGCTGCAACTCTTCTCCTAGCCGGCACAACAATCTACAACGCCGGTTCTGCGTCCACGCCACCTCTCTATGAGCTCACCTACGCCGTCGGCCACCTGCGCGAATCATACACCAAAGTCTCTTTCTACCGGTTCGATCACAAGATCAGCGAGCGATCTCAACAGGACGACTCCAGCACAGGTCCCCGCGTCACCTCTCGTAAGAAGCACATATTTGATCTTCGACGCGAGCCTGACATCATGTCCTCCTCGATCCAGTATCACCTTGAATGCGTTTCGCGGAGTGGCTTGGGGAACCTGGGCCTGCAACCCTATAACCACCTTTCTTCGAAAGGTGTCCGGGCTGTTCGAGTCACGAAGGCTAAGGCGAACGCCGAGATGGAAGCTAAAGAAAGAGTTTTTGAAGCCAAGAAACGCAGCGAGGGGCGACACGAATGGCGAGATAAAACCGATGACAGCAAGATCATTGCGCACGAGACGGCAGAAAACGGCATTTACAAGCTCCAAATTGTCACTCCCATGGCTCGTCACAAAAGAGATGCGCTCGTCGCGACTTGGTGCTTGCGACTGTGGCGGGAGGTTGTCTTGTCAAAGACGGAGCCGTTGAGTTGGGCGCAAGTCAAACACGTGTTGCAGTACGACACGAAGGAGTTTCCGATCGGAACGAGCGCAGGCTATGGCGTTCCATGACCTAGGCACGTGGCGAAGGATACTTGTGGTGGAACGCGAGCTCTGGTTCAACGGAGAAATACCGCTCTTTGCAAGCTTCCACTTCCCGCTAAAGTTGAGTACTCAGGCTAATATCGACCGGCTTCACATTGGAAACCCCTTTGCTGGTGCGATCTTGGCGACACCGCTGGCCCTTACATGATTCTAACTTGGATAGTATTAATAAATAAGGTATTCCATCTTTCACGCACACACTTCCTTTTATAATATCGGTTCAATATGGCCGGTTTACGATTAATAGGCCGGATAAAAACATCATTGTGCGTTGTTCATTCCAAATCTATCGGAAGTGAAGAAACTTTCCTTTCTTTAGTAAAAACCCTTCCAGCCTCAGCTTCCCGTCCCTACCAAGCCATCGGAATATCGTCAGCCCTTGACAAAGCCTTCACACCTGCCATTTGAAACGTCTCGATGATGCCACCAACGCTGCCCTCAGGCTGCCTCAGTCCCAGCTCCTCGAGATTAGGACGAGAGTAGAAAAGGCACTCCTTGGCAAGTCTTTCCAAATACGTGCAGAACACCTCGTAGCCAGGAGAGTGCTCGAATGCAGCTGTGGTCCTGATGTGCAATCTTTTCAGAGACGCCGGAAGTGTAGAGGAGAAAAGGTCTTGGTTGTCCAACGGATGATCCTGTAAGAGTCCTATGCTCTCGCCACCTATCCAAAGGTTTTCGAGGCTTTCGAATCGGCCCAGTCGGTCTAGGTCCTCGTAGTATAGTTTGGACCTTCTGAAGTCAAGACAAAGTGTTTGCAGCGTCGCTTTGCTCGGTCGCAGGCCGTCTATGATCTTCGAAGGCTCGATCCAGCGTCCTTTGGTGGAGTACTTGAACTTGGAGAGGCGGGTGCAATCGCGCAACAGCGTGTGGTATTCCGATTCGGACACGTCAACTCCACTCAGAGTGATGGACGTCATGTTCCTGAGGACCGCGCCGTCGACAGACGTCAACCGGAAGTCTTGTATGCGGATATCGCACACCTCGGGGCCCATGCGTATGAAGTCTGACACCGTGTGCATGTCGAGATCCATCTTCCACTCCGAAAGGGGGATTGCGGTGCAGCCCTGCAGGCCAACAGATCTGAGCGACGGAAGGAACGGGCTGCCCAAAGAACGGCATCGTCGTGACGTGTACCTCAGAGCATCTGCCGTGGTCGACATGGTCAGGTCTTCGAGGTTACGCAGCTGGCCGAGGAGAAGCGCGACGAGATAGCTCTCGCATTCCGCCATCTCGCACCTGTTGTCGAACGACGAACAACAGCAGGGGAGCGGACTCGGCGTCTCGCTCGGCTTCTCCAGACCAGGCGGGAGTGCTGATTCGGGTAGCAGCTCCAACAGCTTGGGGCTGAAGGACTTCAGGTCGACGGTGTTATGGATGCCGATGTACAGTTCTCTGACCGGGGCCGCGAAGGTGAGGGGATACTTGTGGTTGCGATGTATCCAGGAAAGCAACTGTCGATCAGGGTAGTCGTGTATCCCCTGACGCATCCGATGCCCCGCCACCACCGCGGACGGGCGGACGCGTCGCGAGACAGCGTAGAACAAGGTGCAGGTGAGGGCGAAATTTGACGCGTATCCGTAGTAGAAGGAATGACGAGCCTCGATGGTTGGAGACGAATTGCCGCTCTGAAGCAGTCGCGACCAGCGCATCGGTTTTCGAGGAAGGATATAGCCGCATATCTGGTCGAGAAGCTCGACCGGGAGATCCAAGATAGTGACCATCTTTTGAAAAAACCTTTTGTGCGATGGCAAAGTGAGATGGTGAAGAAGCCGCAGAGACGAGGAGTTGCGAGTGAAGTGAAAGTCCTCAGGTTTGGTTTCGATGATGTTTGGGTTTCGACGTATATTTTTCGTTAATGTGACTTACGGGAAGGAGCCTAGAAGGCATTTTAATTAAAAGACACACTTTGTTATTTCCGTAAACGTGAGGAAGTCACGGTGCTCGTGGCATTGGGTTTGGGAAGCCTCATCATTTCCACGGTTTACATTTGTGGCCATACTTAAATTCCCGCCGGCAATTTTCCTTCTTGGATTTTTTTCCTTCAGTAGGCCCAGTGTAATGACACAAGCACTTTAAAGAAGTGAGAATGCGCGTGTGAAGCAGCCAGTCAAAGAATGCCCGAGTCGACAACTCTCCTGGGAGAGACGCCATGCGCCTGCTCCGGAGCCAATATTGGTTTTTTCATACTTGATCCGCAGATCAATGTGGTATACATAGTTCCAACGTTCTGCTAACATAATTAGTTACTTTTGTATCGGCCTGGTAAGCGCACTGAAAACATTGGTTGCTGCCCTGAAGTAGGTAGTCATAAGTGTCGTAATGTACGGGAGACAGGGTTAGGAGTTTGTCCAAAAAGACCCTCAATCTGATCGCCATTTCGTACCGACTCACGGTCGCAAAAAAAAAAAAAAAATTGCATATCCTATACAAGGGCAATTAGCCATGGTGAAATGGTAGCTGAACCTGGCTCGTTGAGCAGGAGGCCGGTAAACGACGTCCGATCTCTAAGAGGCCATTTCAAACTGGTTTCTGATCGGATTTAGCTGCTGAGGATATCTATTCCCTGATACAAAGTGAGCCGCCCACAATTCTTTTGGCATTTCGCAGTGTAGACAACCTCGTTAATCAATTGTTTTCTCGTGGCGAAACAGCGAATGCAAAGACTGAGCCCGCTACCCGGCGACGTCCGATCAATATACAAATCATCAATCTGATGCCCGCGTCTTTTCTTAATGCGCAATCCGAGCACAAGATTCTAAAGTAGCGTGCTCTCTTGCCCAAGAAGGGTAGCTCATCACCGGCCTTAGCAGCCATGAATGTTTCAACGTCTCTCTTATCTTGCTCGTCCACAACGGTACCTGGTCGACACTCCAGGCCGGAACCGCAGCTGGATATAGAAGGGCTTTCACCCTTGGGGGAGCGGAGCTCAGCGCTTGTCGGCTGCTCACCTTCCATCTCCGGCCTAGAGCCCCAGCGTTATCAGGGAAGGCACAGCTGGGGACGGGATGGCAGCCGAATGGATTAACGTTATTTGTTTACCTCCGCTGAACCCCCGGGGCCCCCCTTGATAATCAAGGATCCTGGGCGACTCATGAACACAACCAACATGCGGAGCAACCCAAATGCCCATATCCCGCCCTTTCTGGCGGCGCAAACCGCACATGTTGACAGCGCTTCGGTAAACATCGGTGTCGTGCCAGACTGGCTTGACGGCAGATTCTGGTCTTTCTGCATTCCACCTGTCCTTCTTTTTTCCTCCAAGCTCCGGAAGCTGAATCCCTCGAAGAGTGCACATGATAGTGTGAGAAGGGGCTCCAAGCCCAGTTCGCCATCGCTCGGCCATTTCATTAGCTTGCTTTTCATCGTGTCCTGGCTTCCAAGACACTGATTCCCTCGGCAAGACAGTCTTCGGTCACCCATCGACGACTTCGAATGAGCTGACAGCAGACCGTGACGATTCGCAGACCGCAGATTGGCCACGACTCGCCACACCCAGAACTCACCACCAACACTGCCCATCTCCGACCGAGAACCCTTGTTCGCCTTCCCCCGTTCCTCCCCCCGACGTCAAAAGAGGGAGAGAAGTCGCTGATAAGCCAATCATCTGAACCACCACCACACGTGTATGCCACCCTTCATCTGCGTGAGGCTCTTGGCAAATGCAACATCGTCACCAAAGAAGCTGGTTTCCCGCCATCACTCACGGTTCACCGTTGCTAACGTCTTGGCTTGCTCGCACTAGAAACCTCCAGCGGGCCCGTCCAGCCACTCGTGACGAGCAATAAGCATGCAGGGCCCCGTGGTGCGAGCGGTGGTACAGTCGCACTTCGCCCGCGACAAGGTGCAGAGATCGGCAGGTCTTGATGGGCTGGGAAAAGCGAATTCATATATAAGGACCCTGTGAAGCTCGCTTGCGACTTTGTCGAGATCTGGTCTGCGCCCGTCAGCCTGCCCAAGTCTTCCACACCCAGTCCTTTGTGAGCCGCATCGTCAATCGCTGCACCGCGGAGTCTTCATTGCCTGCCGCACTCTCAAGAGCTCAATTGCGGCCCGTTCTGCTCCCTTCGCAATCCCGACATGCGCCAGTCCATCCCGACATTCCTGGCTCTCGCCGGCGCCGCATTCGCGACTCCCGAGAAGCAAGACGGCGACCACCTGTACTCCTCCCGCCTCTCCAAGCGCGGCTTAGATGCCCAGGGAAACTACAACGTCTCATTCTTCCACGTCAACGACGTCCACGCCCATCTCGACGAGTACTCCTCCTCAGGCACCGACTGCACTCGCCCTGAGCGTGGATGCTACGGCGGCTATGCGCGCATCAAGCACACCGTCGACGAGCTGCGCCCCCAGTACAACGACTCTCTCTGGCTGAACGCCGGCGACGAGTTCCAGGGAACCCTCTTCTACTCCTTCTATAAGGGCGAGAAGATCGCCGAAACCATCAACCAGCTTGGCTTCGACGCCATGACCCTTGGCAACCACGAGTTCGACGGCGGCGACGACGAGCTCGGCGACTTCTTGCTGAACCTCACCTTCCCCATTGTTTCGGCCAACATCGTTTCGGACAACGAGAAGCTCAACAAGACCATCAAGCCCTACCACATCTTCGACAAGCAGGAGCTCGCCGTCATCGGTGTCACCACGACCACCACCCCTGGCATCTCCTCGCCCGGCGAGGGCACACAGTTTTTGGACGTCGTCAGCTCGGTGCAGTCCACGATCGATCACATCAGGTCCACCACCAACATCACCCGAATCGCCGCCCTCACCCACATCGGTTACGAGGAGGACCAGAAGCTTGCCGAGCAGACCACCGGCCTCTACCTCATCATGGGCGGCCACTCGCACACTCTTCTCGGCGACATGGAGGATGCCGAGGGCCCTTACCCGACCATCAAGCAGAACAAGGACGGCGATGACGTCTTCATCGTGACCGCCTACCGCTGGGGCGAGTACGTCGGCTATATCGATGTCACTTACGACACCGAGGGCAAGGTTCTGGCCTACCACGGCGGCCCGATTCACCTCACCAACACCACCGAGCAGGACCCTGCGCTCCAGGCCCAGATCGAGTCCTGGCGCGGTCCCTTTGAGGCTTTCGCCGCCGAGGTCGTTGGATTCACCAACGTCGAGCTCGATCAGACCGCTTGCCAGAAGCAGGAGTGCCTCCTCGGCAACGTCATGACGGACGCCATGTACGAGTACCGCCTGAACAGCTCCGACTCCGTCAAGCCCGACTTCGCTCTCATCAACGCCGGTGGCATCCGCGCCACGATCGACGAGGGCGACGTCACCCGCGGCGAGGTCCTCACGTCTTTCCCCTTTGGCAACTCAATCGTCGAAATCGCCTACAAGGGCTCCGACATCCGGAAGGTGCTGGAGGGCGCCGTGGCCAAGGTCAACCAGTTCAACAACGAGCCCATCACCTCCTTCTTCCAGATCTCCAAGAACATCGTGGTTGAGTACAACCCTGCCGGCAACAACGGCTCAAAGCTCGTTTCGGTCGAGGTCGGCGGCGAAGCTCTGGACGATGAAAAGGATTACCGCGTGGTCACGCTCGACTTCCTTGCCGGTGGGGGTGACAACATCTTTGTTGCGACTACCGATTTCGTCTCTCTCGACACCCAGGATGAAGTCCTCGTCCAGTACGTCCAGGCCAAGAGCCCCATCGACGCCAAGATTGAGGGGCGCATTGTCGAAAGCAACGGCACCGCTACCTCTCCTTCCGGAACCGCCACGGGAACTGCTGCCCCTGGCGCTTCTCAGGCGGGTGAGAGCGGTGCCGTCATGGCCTCCGCCAGCGTAAATGCTCTAGCAGTGAGTTTGGTTGCGCTCTTGACGATTTGGACCTGATGGATGGGACACTTCATGACTTTGTTCTTGGCGAAGGAAATGATGTAGACATATGTGTGACCAAAATCCAGAAGCACGTGCTAAGTGAGGCTCAAGGAAACGTGTTCATGAATGGCGCACTATATCCTTAAAAATGAGTAATTGTTAATCACAACGTTCAGTGGATGCCCAGACCGTCAGTTGCAGTTCGTAATTGGGCAAATGGTTTGTTTGTGATCGAACAATCAAGACAGCCTAGTCTAATTCTCTCGCTTTTACCTAGTGGTGTACCATGTTTGATTTCTGATGCCGTGTCAACCGCATTGTACACACTTATATTTCTCCCTTAATCTCTGCCAACTAATCTCTGCCAACCTAGTGGTCTTGTATCGGACGTGCCCGGGTGCCTTTGAACGAGACGTACCTCTCACTCAAATCATCAAGCTTTTAAACTTACAACGAAAAAGGTCCTACAGACGTTCTAAACTAGTGTGGTTTAAAGTTATATTTATTGTCATTCTATGCCACAACGAACCAAGTAGAGTGGCCTCCTGCTTTCTCCAATTCCCGAGCCCAAAGGCCAATGCTTCGTAGCGTGGAACGGTCTTCGAATCAGATGTCCATTAGAGGTATTGAGGTGACAATACACCAATCGGTTCAGTTCTATTGTTTCGAGTCCTTGCCGTTGTCTATTCGCTGCGTACTATGCATTCTCGAGGTCAATTTCTTGATTTCGTGTTCCTCTAAAAGACATCATCTGACACCTGGTAGTGCCACTGACCTCGAGTCAACGTTGACACTAACAGTCATCCAGAGGGTCTTGCCGCATATCCCTACCTCCAACAAAACAGACCAAAGCCTCCATGTTGAATCTCTGTTTTGCCACCGTCTGAAACATTCCGAGAACCTCGTCGCCAGGTATCCAGACGGATTTCGGGATGAACAGCCTCGGGAGATCAGTGGCCGAGCGTCCCCCGTTGCTCACAGCAGCCTTCCGTTCCAGATCCGTCTTGCTGGGGGTTCCGGGTGCGTAGAACTCCACTACTGGTACGTTGGACCCTCGGCAACCCAGGCGGACAAACTGGAGAGACCGCATCTGGGCCATGGCTTTCGTGAGTGCTTTGATGACGGCCCCGAAAGCTGCTTCGTTGACTGCACAGTATTCGTGGCTTTCAGAACCCGCAACATCATCTCCGAAATCACCGTCATCCACAGCTTCCATGGCCATTTCCCAGATTATCTCCTCGCCTGCGTAGTGAGACTTGAGATACGAGGACGCCGTACTCGTTTCTTCATCTGTGCCGTGTCCAGGCGGAGGAAGTCCGGCTATCTCGTCCGGGAGTCGCAGCTCCGGCGAGTCGTCGACGATAGAGTTTGACCAATCCCAGTAATGGTTTCTGAAGTACCACTCTCCAGAGTGCGCGTGCATTCCCATGGTGACATTGATGCTCCTCATAGATTGCCAGAACGGCGGAGGGGTTCCGGGGCCGTACGGCCAGAACAAAGATGGATCGACGTCGCCCGTGAAATGCAGATGGGAGAGGTTCTCGGTCGCGAAGTGGACGGTCGAGCACAATACGTCGTTGTCCTCGACGACGATCCTCGGCAGTTTCGCGGACGGGAGTTCGGGCGGCTCAACGTTCAGCACGAGCCTTTGCGTCGACGACGGAAAGCGGAAGGACCTCAGGGACTCGACGAGGTCTCGGCGATGCATCTCGCGGAAGTCGGAGAACTGGAACGGTTCCGTCCAGTGGATCCACAACTCCTGGGCGCGGGGAAAGCGAGTCGCGATATCGAAGGTCGTCTCGGGATCGAAGTGGCGGCCCTGTTCTCTGAACGGCATCTTGACGCGGCGGACGCAAGGCGCCAGGGGCATCGTCGCAGCGTTCGGGATCTTGACGTACGAGTAACCCCATCTCTGGTGGAAAATATCCGGCTCGACTCTGTCGTAGGAGGCGCTGGGATCCATGGGGGACTCGATCACCAACGCCAAGGTCAAGTCTTGGCGGGGCTGCCACTGCGCGAGGACGTTGAGGAGCCGCTTCATGCCCTTCTTCGCAGCTCGCGAGTTGTCGCGCCTGTCTTTCGCCGTCTCGTACGCGGCGCATTGTGCTTCGCTGTAGGTCGGCAAGACGATGGTGTACTCCAGGTTCGCGATGATGCCTCGGCGGTGGGCAGTGCTGAAAACGTTCCTAAACGTCGAGATCTCGTTGCTCCGGATGGAAATATTTCTGAATGTCAGACGCTCCATGGCGATCTGGAACTTCTTCGAGACCACGGCGAAATCCGGTCGAGTACACGGATCAGGCGTGTAATCGCCATGTTGCGGCTCTAGCCCTGGCTCTGGAAGCCACGAGGCGATCTGATCGATGATCTCTTGAGGAAGCGCTTCCATCGCGGCGATTTCGGCGAGGAACGCCAGTGTCAAAAAGTGGTGTTGGTGCAATAGCTGCTCAATCCATAGTCATGACGAAACAGTACCTTAGGTCCACCTATTGACCGACGATGAAGGAGTCGAGAGAGATAGAAATACGAGAAGTACAGCGGCAGACCTGCGAATTTGATGAGATTGTTGTCCGGAGATTGGCGACCGCGTACGATAAAGATGAGACTGGACAACGAGGATGGAACGATGATGAGATCCGAAGGAGGACAGTTATAAGTGACAGGGACCACGACGATGCCGACACTACCAGTTGGTGGTAGAAAAGAGGTGTTGGACATATGATGCAGACACATTTCACTGGAACTTCCGGAGACATTCGTAAGTACACTTCGCATGAAAGGAAGTTTGAGCTTTCAGTCAAAGAAAGGTGAGCTACCTCTACGTCTTGAAAGAGATGAAGTTGTTTAAAGTGGGGCTTGGTTTATCCCGGCAGGATCCAATGCTTGTTTGAATAACATGACAGTCACTTATCCAATCCAATGACAAAGGCCTCTTATCCAGGGCCAAACTTCCAAGTTAGTTCATTATGAGTGATGAATACCATCAGAAGCTTCGAGAAAAAGACATATTTTCCAGCCCTCATTCTCGTTCAACCAATCAATCCTTAGCAGCCTGCCGGCGCAGACGCCTTATGCCACTTAGAGGTGAATAAGGGCGTTAAATAATACAACAACGACAACAACAAGACTTTAAGTGGGGGACGCGTTATAAGGCCTTTCAGCCTATGTCTAAACTGTGTTTATCGGATTATATACTTTGCTCTTCATCGCTGTATGTAGATGTGTATCTTTAGTAGCCTGCTGGCGCAGGCGCCTTACGCCTTATAAGAGGTTAATAAGGGCATTAAATAATACAACAACAATTCCTCAAGTCCTTTCAAGCATAAATAACAGGCTTCTCGTTTGTCTTATGACCTGAGTGAGAACCTGCTGTCTACACTATATGATATCATCTTGACTCGAAGTTTATTGTGTGGCTGCTTCTCAGACTATATGTATGGTTCTGATATATCATTTTGGAGCACCTTGAAAATCATAAGAGGCTTACATAAGAGAAGGTCGTCTTAAACAAACAGCATATTGGCACCAAAGTCCAAAAGGGTATTACATGTGTGATAGTAGTATTATACCAGCCAGCTCAGCAGGGTAATGTCTCGTGGCTCATGAACAGCACGCGCGTCTCGAGCTGGGGCTGACAGGGCTGGAAATCGTGCTAGACCCGGGCGATTAAAGTAGACCACCCTGCTAGTATAGTTATCTGATTGTGGTCTTTTTATTTTTTATTTTTTTCCATAGCTACAGTTCATCCCTTTATCGGGCACGGAAGCACCAAGTGCCTGGCATCACGCCTTTCCGGTATTAGCAACTCATCGTCCGTTTTCGTCATTTGCGTTCACGTATGCAACAACACAGATACAGCGACATCACCGAAACAGCTCATGATTGGAAAAGAGCCATTCAAATCATGACTCGTCCTTCGGGAGAGGCGAGACAAAGTGGTCTGCGGGGAAGGCGGGACATAGACTGCATGGATGCATATCCGTGTTTCGGTCGCCGTAGGCCCATAGCGTCATCGTCTGTGTGCGTTTAGGTTTCTGTTGTTGGGGTCCAGGGTCTGGGGTCTGGGCATCAGTCCTCCTTGTGATGCTCATTACCCCTTTTAGTACTTAATTGCTCGAAACCTGTCCCCTGCCCCATCCTCCAGCCTCATTACAGTCGGTATGCCTGCTCGTTTTCTTGCCAGGAACTCCTGTGATCGCTACCCAACACTGTTTCATTAGTAGGAATCACCGACTGGGAATTACGTCGACAACCATGGATTCTCCGGGCATACCAAAACCCGCCCCGGCTCATGACGTGAGACTCTCGACTATCTCGACAGGCTCCAGCCTTTTTGAACCGTCTTGGGCTCGCAATGCAACTCAAAAAGAGCAAAGTCGTTTCGACTTCAGCAGTCGCAACAGCTCAACTGTCGAAATCAACAAACTGAGCCACATCGAAACTTGTCCTCCATCATACGAATCATACGAAATGCACGCCCAAGCACATACCAAAGAAGGCGCCCTCTTCCAAGATGGCATGCTCGTCCTACAGCCCGCTCCGACCAGAGACCCACGAGATCCCCTCAACCTCCCCCTTTCACGGAAACTCTTGGGATGCTTCTGTCTTTGCTGCTTCGGCGCCCTGGCCGCGGCCGCCGAACTCATCCTGGGAGCCATGTTGCCCGTCTTCGCTCTCGAGTACACCGGCCTGGACCCCAAAATCCTCAAGAGCTTGACGGACAGCGGTGGTCTTCCTGCCAACACCGACCCCTTGACCGTTCTATCAAGCTTCCCAGGAGCGCCGCCCATCCTTCACGTCTACCTCCTCGCCTCACTGCCGGTGTTGGTCATCGGACTGTCCAACCTGGTTCTGGTTCCCATGGCTATCGCAGTTGGTCGTCGCCCAGTTGTGCTCGTCACTGGTCTCATAGCTGTCTTGGGCGCCGTGTGGGCAGGAAACAGCCGCTCTCTTCCCTCTCACTTGCTTGCCCGTTGCGTCCAAGCAGTCGGTGCCGGAAGTGTCGAGAGCTTGATCCCGTTCATCATCCAAGACATTGTCTTTGTTCACCAGCGCAACCTGTGGATTTCCGCGATTTTCGCCGCTCAGGGTCTCATCATCATCATCCTCGGCATCGCGGCGCCGTACATCATCATCGACTTGAGCTGGAGATGGATGTACTTCATCACGGCCATCGGAGCCTCTTGCTTCCTCGTTGGCGTCTTTTTCTTCATGCCGGAAACGAGATGGGATCGCACCCGCGCAGAGATGAGTGAGTTCTTGCGGACGACTTCGTGTGAGAGATGCAGCTAAAAGTTTGTGCAGACGGAATTCCCCGTGATGAGGTCGGATATGGGAGAGCCCCAAGAACGTTCCGCTACAACGTCGCCTTGTTCCACGGCAAGATGGAGTGGCGCAAGGGCTGGAACTCCTTCCTCGACACCCTCCGCACCTTCTTTTACCCGCAGATTTTCTTCATCACCATGCTCAACAGTGTGATGATTGCCTGCGCGTTTGCGGCCGGTTACACCGTTGCCCCCGCGCTCCTAACAGCCCCTTGGTCGTAAGTGCACCACCTGTCTACGTGCCCTGGTGATGGGTTACTGACCACATGACAGTTGGAGTTTCCTGAACCTCGGACTTTGCCTTCTTCCAATTCTTATCGCCTCAGTCGCTGTGGTCTTTGTCACCGGAACTGCTGCTGACTGGATGGCCAACCGACTCGCCAAGAAGCGCGGAGTGCGCGAACCCGAGAACCAGCTCGTCAACCTGATTATCCCGACTCTGGCCGGCCTCAGCGGTTCCATCATCTTCGGCCTGGCTGGGTCCGATCAAGCACACTACTCCTATTACACGTTCCTTGCTGGTCTGGGACTCATGTCTTTCGGATTCCTGGGAGCCAACACCATCGGTGCCGTCTACGTCTTGGAATGTTACCCCCATCTTGCCGGCCCGGCACTGGTCAACATCGCTTCCTTCAGAGCTCTGCTCGCCTTTATACTCTCGTTCAAGATCTCTGATTGGGTTGTTCAGATGGGCTATTTTGGCGCCATGATGATCTACACTGGATTGATTGGTGCCTTCGCCCTCTTCATTCCGGTTGTGTACGTTTACGGTCCTGCTTGGAGACGGAGATGGCCCGCTGAACACTTTGGTGACAAATGATCATCCGCGGTAACATTGATCATGCGTCCACTCTGTCAGAGAACATGGGCATGGGCATGGGCCTCAAATTGGCTGGCTGGGAATGTCATGTGTGTACTTCTACTTTACTCGGCATTGTACTAGTACTTATTCGGCATTGTACTTGTACTTTCTTCGACAGAATCTGTATCATATCTTGATAGTTGTACAGCGAGCAATGTTACTTGGTTACTTTGGTCACCTTTTCCAGCCTTTGCAGGGATTGTACCGCAGATGGTAAAGTCATGCCGGACTCACTAATTGTCACATCAATGATGCTCACGTGTTGCACGATACCGAGGCTCTGACAAACTGTCTTGAATGTCGCAACGAATCACACCCAATTTTCCTTTGGATATAGAGCTGGCCAATCGCACCCAAGGATTTGAGTCGTTACCCCTGACGCGGGTGATCCCCAGCGGCAGACTTGGAGATCGACTCCCCGCACTGACGGCGCCGTCGCAATTTGAGTGTGATGCTACTACTACTCTTCCGGAGGGAGGACTGTCCGAGACTGCTCACCCCTACGTTCTGCCATAGGTCCGTTGAGAGTTGATCCCCGTGTGGGGCCCCGTGGGGGGCTGAGTATGTCACCGCGAGTGTCAGGTCCCCGGCGATTAAAAGAATTCTGTTATATCTTGACTTTTGGCAAAAGATCTACGGGGCCAGTCTCGATTCATCCGGCCCACCCTCGCTAAGATGAAGCAACCCCACTGAGCTGGGTTCCGGGGACCTCGTTTTGGCCAGGACCCGCGACCATCAAGCCAATAAAAGGGAAGTTTTCGGACAAGATGCCAAAAGAGGCGTCGACCCTTTTTTCCTAAGCTGGTTCCCCATGTGCGAGCTGGAGAAAGCCTGGGTGCCCCTGCGAAGTCGCCGTCAGATGGGTCTGTCCAGGGTCTTGTCCTCCTGGAGGACGAAAGAGTGTTGATCTTCAGGACGAAGAACAAGAATCTGAACATCTCCATCGGATCCAACTGCCTCACACCTTCAAGTTCCAACGCCGCCCCAACATGACGTTGGCACCTACACTGCCAAGATGCAGTGTCAAACTTTTGGCTCCCGCACCTTCGTATGACATTTCCTCTCAAGGATCCTCGATCCGAATCTTTGTTGGGAAGAAAGGATGTGGGAATCTGATCTCAGTAGTTGCGCTGTCGCCCAGTGGATCGGCTGATAGACGCAAAGCCCTTGGGCAAGTTGGCGAACTCCGCGGCAGAGGTTTGTTGACGTATGGCGTCGTTAATGTGACACACAACAGTCAGTCTGTGGCCTGCCACGGTTTGGCATGGAGGTTGTGCAGTCATCATTTGATTGGGCCACAAGCCGCCGATGGTCGTGCTCTGACAGGGTACTGTCAAGATCAGTTGAGAGGATATTGTGTTGAGCAATTCTACTACCTTACGGGCATAGCCTAGCTTTGGAGGCAGGATATCCACGTTTGCGGCTGCGAGCTCACTGTTTCTCTGAGAGCTGCAAACTATTGGTAGCCCACATCATCATTCTTCCTACCAAACGCCCGAAACTCCTCCGCTAGTTCTTGTATCTCCGCATCAAGCACCCAAGGTTGGTTCGGTGCCGAGTGAATTTCAATTCCCCATTGTGCTTGACCTCGACGTTTCTCAAGACTGACGTAGAGCACGGAATGAATGATAGAGCGTATTTGCGACAAAGCTTTCAACCAAGACAGCACAAGAGGGACATGAGCTCCAAATCCACATCCAACTTGAGCCACTTCCGGCCGTGTTGTTGTTGTTGTTATTGTTGTTGTTGTAGTAGTATTATTTTACGCCCTTATCCACCTCTAAGAGGCATAAGGCGTGGTGCCAAATTTCAAGCCCATCTTCCTTATAGTAATGAAGCAGGAGGTTCAGGCGTTCGCAGACCTCTGAGTCCAGCAAGGATCTGTTCTGCAAGACTAGGTCGTGGAATGCCGAGGCCCCTGCGTAATCATCGACTGTGACGTGGCCGAACGGAAGAAGTCTTCAAGCTTCGGGTGGAATTGCGACTTGCTCCTTTTTTAGCACCTCATCAATAGCCATTGTCAGGCAGGGCTGACCATCTCAAGTTCAACAACCAACCCTTTCATCGACTGCCAGAACGGGTCGGGCTTGGCGTCCGGCGAGTACGGCCAGAAAAAGGTTAAGATCACCAGACACTCGTACGAAAGCCAGGTTGTTGACAGCGCGGCGCAATGCGGATGAAGGTGAGTCTGACAACATGTGTAAATCTTCGGGCTCGGAGAACGTCGGAGGAAGTAGTTGGATGTAAGCTTCTCGCGTAAGGGCTGCGAATTCGAAAGATGAGAAGGATTTGATGAATTCCCTCTCTCACATTGAGACGGAAGCTGTGGAAAACCCCCTGGCTCTGCGAATCTGAGAATTGGGAACTCGGTGTTCGGAAACTTGTTCGCGAGCGCAAGCATGCTGCCAGGATGCGTACGTCGACTGTTGGAGATTGAAGACATCAAGTCGAGGATACGGACGCAGAGAACGACAGGTAATTCATTCACGTTGCCCCAAAACCCTGACGTATGAATAACGCCATCCAAAGCTTGCGAAGATTGACTTCGTTTTCATTCCCACAAAGGCAGGAGGAGGTCTTACAAACGGTGTCGACTTACCTGTAGCCTTGACTTCCCAATTCATGAGCTGCCTAGTACAGTCGTATGAATCATGGCATTTCTGGCTCCAGAGCCTGATCATCCGTCATCCTACACCGGCCCTGCCACAGCCTTCCACCGCAGCGCAGTCTCTGTAATGGTTTTCAGACCATTTAATATACAATGACGCTTGATTAAAACGACATTCTCGCTGATTGCCACGCTTGAAGCCAAGAGCCTCATTACCTGCAGATTTGATCTGGGACATAGCACAAGCGAGGAGCCGAAATGAAGCGTTCGTAGTTGGTTGTATTTTTATTATGCTAGGAACCTTAGTAATGACCCTTGAACTCCTAGAAGTGGACAGAAAGACGACTTCGACGACCGTCATGACGCTAGCCAACCATGCATACCAGTACCCGAACGCCACATGGGGCCGGAGCAAAGCCAGTCCTCACTCATCGACACGTTGTAGACATTATCAAAACATTACTCGTCACCTCGTTTCTCGTGCGCGCCGTCAGATCTGGGCCGGCTTGATCTTGGCCAACTCCGTCGGCAGGCTCGACTGCTTCGCCTCGATTTCCCCATTCCACCCACGGAACATGGGATGCGACAGCAAGGGCGGCGTCTTCAGCCGGATCGTCGGCGGCCGGATCGGTCCGCCGTCGTCCTCTACCGGCAGCGTCAGCCGTCGCGTCGGGTACTTTTTGTGCAGGATCTGCCACGTCCTCTCCACTCTTGCCTCGTGCTCGGTCCAGTCCCCCCGGAGACACGTCAGCAGGCCCTCTCCCTCCTCTTCGCCGGTGCCGGTACTCGACCTCGACTTGCTTTTCCCGTGCCAAGTCTTCGAGCGCGTGCGCGCGGGCGGCGGCGAGACGGGCGCGACGCTGACGTCCACCCGGCTCTGCAGCGATTTCCGGATCATGATGTCCCTCTGCAGCTCCTCTTCCAGGCGTATTCGGGACCGGGTGAGCTTCGTCCGGCGCGTGTACTCTTCCCAGGTGAGGTTCGGGTTTCGGAGGCACGCGGCCTCGTAATCTTCGTGTCTGTCGAGCTTCTTGCTCCCGCGAGCTCTGACGTAGTATGCGAGGAAGGCGAAACAAATCACGAGTACTATGCCGACGATGGTGAGGACGATGATCAGCACGCTGTTGTCCGGGGATTTTGTGATAGACCCGGACCCGGAAAAGTCGGCGGCGACGGGATCGGTGCCGATTTTCGCATATGTTCTCCCGACATGCGGGATCATCATCTTATGAGATGTGATGGGTTACGACGGGGCGTAGCGAGTGACAAGAAAATGAGTTTCAGTGATTGCGACGTTTGTGTATAGCCATGGAACGAAATGACGGCCAGGCTGGACGCGAGCGAACGTGGGACGGCGTGATGATGATTCTTGACCGCCAGGTGAGTGTGCGCGACACGTCGCCCGGCGGGTGGGGGGATATGGGCTTCTTGTACATCAACACAAACAAAATGGCGGGCGCATTTGAGAAAGGCGTATGCAAACCCCAAGCTTACTCCATGCAGTACCCACGTAGTCTTTCGTCTCCTGACTTTGCAGGAACGCGGCACTCACCGTGTTAATCCACGGCCTGAAGGCGATTCTTCTTTCTGCACGCCATTCTGTGCTGCCACCCTTGGCGACAGAGGGAGCCCCATTTGGGGACAGTTATGCCCGCGTAAGCCGCCCCATACGGGCATATATGCCACAGAGAGGTAGGCAAAGTTCGAATACGGACTTACGGGTTCGAATACGGGCTTGAGTGGCTGAACTCTTGAGAGGGCAACCATCAGCGACACAGGTATCGGGCCTGGCTGGACGGGGGGGGCAGCAAGAAGAATGGCCAGCTGTCTCTGAGAAGAATCCTTTGGGGAAAAGAAAATCAGGAATTTTAGGGCTGCCGGGGGTAGAGGAACGGCACCTTTTGCGCTATAATTGGGCCGGACGGTGGACCAAGCCTTCTCGGGTGTCCAACACGAGGTCAGGCACAGTAGCGGCGGATAGACCAGGGGGAGCGCGGGATGGATTCGTGGACCCGGCCTATCAGGGCTGATGGGACTCCCACCGAGCCGTGCTTCACAAGGATCGGATGTTTGCGATGGTGCCATTGGTGGTGAGGTGTTCGAGAATAGGCACTGCGTCGGCCAATCAAGGAGGATGGGATTCTTGGGTCTGAGACTGGAAGACCACCGCCGGCTGCATCTTTGGCCATTGCCAATGAAGCCTCTATTCCTCTGGGTCTCTCGAGCATGATATGTTGGAGAAGAATCAGCTAACGCCCGATGCTGAAGTATGCTGAAGTATGCTGAACGATGCTGAACGATGCTGAAGTATGCTGAAGTATACATACTTCAGTAGAATATTGACATGCATTCATTCAGTCCATACATCACTAAAGGTTTGTCCGCACGATGCAAAGAACAGTCCCAGAGACGTAGACAATTTTCTCGGCCGCCTCTGAGAAGACCGAGGTCGACAAGACGTTTGGAAGTTTGAGCTGTGGCCATTGACTGATTTGTGAGTGAACTGACATCCTCGACAAGACAAATCATCTCCCAAGTCTCGCTAGACAAACATGCCGCCCCCAATTCTTTTTCTACTTCACTATTTTTGCTTCCTTCACTTGACACCGCCTCACCTGAGGTGGTATGTGCCTGCTGGACAAACATTGCCCAGACATGATCCGGAGTTTCTTCTTCCTTGTGCGACGTCATGTTGCAGATTGAGAATGTTAGTCTCAGGAACACGAGAAGTAATATGGCAATCTGTTCTGCGGTCCCCTGCAACCGCCCGCTTTCCTGGCTGCGGCCACGACCGCCGCCTCAGAAGTCGTCATCCAGCGCAAAGTCCAACACCACGACCTTTCGTTCCTTCTCTTCGGTTCGCGTGAAGACCGAAATCAACCTCCTCGACCCCGAAACAAACGTCTCGGCCTGCGGTTCCCCGGAGAAACCATCCCCCTGCCACAGGCAACGGTATTCCGGCTCAGTCGCGGCGCCCGGTATCACGGCTCGAGGCAATCTGGCGCCCACAAGCGTGAGCTTGTCATCTCGGTTTCCCGGCAGCGCAAACACCACCGTTCTCTTCCCGGGTAACGCGATGACATCTCCCCGCGGCCCCGTCCGCGTCGGCAGCGCGTCAGGCAGCGCGTGTCTGCTCCATCGGCCTTCCGGACTGCGGTAGTAGTGCATCCAGACTTCGTTTTCTCGATTGAGGACGTGGAAGCCGCCGTCCTCGTCGGCTGCCTGGGCCTCCTGATTCAGGATGCCGCTGTTCTGCGGGATGTCGAAGATGGTCAGGCCATCCGCGTCTGGGAACACCGTCTCGCCGGCCTCGAGATTCGCCAGTCGCTCGCCCCTGGTGTTGTTGAAAGTCCTTCCACGGTCGTCGCTCGAGACGTAGAAGAGGTTGTAGTTGTTCTCCGGCCCGTTTGGTCCTGCCTGTACCGTGTGAAGCCTCGCCTCCGGATCGTCGACGCCTTGGTACCAGACGAAGCCCCTGTATGTCCCTGAGACATGCAGCCGGCCGTTGGCGTAAGAAATGCCGTTGATGTAAGGGTTGTTTCCCACGCCTGTGAGAAATTGACCGATGTAAGAGTAGGATTGGCTCTTGCTGCTGTACTCAAAGAGGTGATCCGACCCTGCACCGGCTCTGCAATTCGTGCGTCCGCGTCAGCTGCGCGCTCGCCGGATCACAATGGATTCTCACTCACATGCCAATCCGATAGCTCAACAGCAGATCGTCATCGACGCGGACGAACCGGGGGTAAGTGGTTTCTAGAAAAATCCTCTCAACCGCTAGCTGACCTGTCCGCGTGTACCCCGGCAGTTGGTTGTGTGTCGGGCTGAACAGCGACGCCTTCCATTCGTGTGCTTCAGGACTCGTGGCGACGCCAGATATGGACATCCGAAAGTGAAGTCCGCATTCGCAAATTGTGTTAGAGTTGCTTCAACAGATTTCGATATGCGAAACTCACGGGTCACAGTGGTGGTCAAACGCGACGTGAATGGTGCCGTCGCCACCGCATACGCCAATCGAGATCGTGTTATGTCCATCATCCGCGGTCTGCTCGTAGTCGTCGAACGTCAACGTCTGCCAGTCGCCCAGCGAGTCTCTGATGGCTCGTCTGGCGATGCTGACAAGGAGGACATCGCTCGTCGCATCCTTACGACTGTAGAAACAAGCATATTGCCACCCGTTGAACGTCGTCAACGCGTCTTGTTGGAACGAGTTGGCATTGATCCGATGCTCGCGACGCGCATCGAGCGCCAACTCGGATTTTGACACAAACTTCAGCTGGGATGACATTTCGCCGTGGGCCCAAGTTTCCAAAGTCAATCACGCAGACTGCGAAGTGAAACCCCGCGCGCAAGGAAGCGATCCCCCTCTGTATTCACTGCGGTGACGTATGGCATCGCTTCTGCTTGGATTCGGGGGAAATGGAGCCGAGTCGAGGCGATGGGCGCGCGGATGGGCGCGCGACGATTCCCCCGACGAACCGACGCCGCTACCGCTTCCGAAGCTTTCCCCGGCCGCCGACCCCATTGTACGAACCCGGTGGTTCTAACGACGCCCGATGCGGAGGTGCTTGGCCACGGTTGGTTAGCTACTTCATGGTCTGTTGAAAGCCGGCAGGGTCGAAGCCGTCGAACCATGCCATCCCCGCAGTTTTCTCCAGTTCCCCCGCGTTGGCATGCATGCGCTCTTTGCTCCTGCCAATGAGGCGCGCCGGAGGAAGACTCAAGTCCAGTTGGCGATGGGCCCCGTTTGAGCAAACACGACGTTGGCGGCCGAGACATTGGGGCGGTAATGATTGACGGGATGTAACGTTGGGGGATATTGGATATAAACAACGGGAAACATCCAGGCAGCTCCTTGTGCCCGGTGGGATTGAGTTCGATCGCCTTTCTTTGACGCTGTCCCTGCGTTGCGAAACTCAGAAGAGTCAAAAGATTCCTTCGAGCAACATGGCTTGGAAGGGGAAGAAGCTCGACAACAATGACAACCGCCAGGCGTTGGAGGCAACCACGCCGGTCAACACCAAGACCGTCCCATGGACGAAGGATCCCGGACTGCGGCCGCTCAACTTCGGCCTGTTCTTCCTCCTCTTCGGCGACGTAGCTCACGGTTTCGATGGATCACTCATCAACAATCTGCAACAGATCAATCAATGGCAACAAGGTTTGTCGCAACCAACCGCAACGACTCAACCGATCACGCCAAACTGACAGAATCACCGACAGACTTCGACCATCCCCGAGACAGTCTTCTCGGGGCCCTCAGCGCGTCTTATTGGGTCGGTAACATTGTCGGTGTGCTGTTGATTCCTCTCGTTGCCGACCGGTTCGGCCGTCGCTTGGCCATTGCAGCAGGCTGCTTCCTCTGCATCGGCGGTGCCGTCATCTGCACCGCCACCATGAACACCGGAGCCTTCATCGCCGGGCGCATCCTCCTCGGCATGGGCGGAGTCATGTGCTCTTCTGTTTCGACGGTACTGATGACCGAGCTTGCTTATCCGGTCCATCGTGCCACGGCCACGGCTCTGAGCAGCACAACGTACAGCGTCGGCGCCATCCTGGCGGCGTGGGTGGCATTCGGCAGCTTCCGCATCACGGATTCTTGGTCAGTAATCCGTTTCCGAGAGCCTCTGCTCGCCGCTGTCGGTTATTAACCAGAGTTTACGCAGGGCCTGGAGGACGCCTACGATAATTCAAGCAGCTCCTAGCGCCATGGTGATGGTTGGACTCTTCTTCCTCCCCGAGTAGGTTTGCCAAGCAACATCCCCTGACTCATGGTGACTAACCTCTTCTCTGTGCAGATCACCCAGATGGCTCTGCAGCAAGGGCAAGGAGCAGACGGCCCTAGACATTCTGACCAAATACCACGGCGCGGGCGACGTGAACGATGCCGTCGTTCAGCACGAATACAACGAGATCAAGGACACGATCGAGGCTGAAATGACCCAGAACAAGAATCCTTTCCACCTCAAGGCTCTGTTCGCAACCAAGGGGAACCGTTATCGCTCTTTCATCATCATTTGGTGTGGCATCTGCAAACAGTGGTCGGGCAATGGCTTAGTCTCATATTATCTGGGGAGCATGCTCAAGGGTGCCGGTATCACCAAACAGATCGAGACGACCCTCATCACAGCCACCTCCCAGATGTTCAGTTTCTTCTGTTCATTCGCGTTCGCCTTCCTGCCCGCGCGCGTCGGCCGCAGGCCTCTGATGCTGACTAGCATGGCTTTGATGTGGGTTGTATTTGCCATCATCACAGCCACGACCGGGGCGTACATCGAGACTGGAAACCGCCACGCGAGTTACACCACGGTTGCTTTCATCTACCTCTACAGCGGGGTCCACAACCTGGGCTGGACCGGCACCCAGATGCTTTACAGTAAGTCCATGACCGCCGACGCCCAGCATCCTAGGATGAACGTCCGTCCCGCTGACGCCAACCAACTAGTCGTCGAGATCCTTCCCTACCACATCCGGGCCAAGGGCATGGCCATGTTCAGTCTGGTCGCGGGTGTATGCGGAGCTTTCAACACCTACGTCAACCCTGTGGGCATCGCTGCCATGTCTTGGAAGTTCTACTTCTTCTACGTCGCCTGGATCGTCGTCCAGTTCGTTGTTGTGTACCTCGTCTTCCCCGAGGTAAGGACGTGCCGCGTGAACAGACCTGAAACAGGTGCTGATTTTTTTCATAGACGAAAGGACCGAGCTTGGAGCAGATCGCTCTTCTTTTTGACGGCAAAGATGCCCATATCGGACGTGCCAATGCTGTGGCGGATGAAATGCTCGACGAGAAAGAAGGGGTTGCGGTTGAAACCAGAGAGAAGCAGTGATTGTGGCCACTACACTGCCGGCGCTCAGCGAGATAGTTTTCTCTCAAACAGCAAGTCTTGACGACTTTCCTAAGTTATCGAATTACCAATTACTGCTACAAACGTCACGTTAGATATTTGACAAGAGACGTCCATAAACCTATTCCGGGTTTTGTGGCTACTGCACACCAAGGCTTTCCATAAGGAAAAGAGTCGCCGTTTAGTCCTATTCCTTATATAGTCACAGGCTGCAGAACTTTACATTGACCAAGTGATTACCAAGGAAATCTAAACCTGGCGGATAACTTCATGCATAGGAGAGGGCCAAGACCCCTGTGACTTCATCTAGGGGTGGTCTTCCCCCAGAAAACAGTAGCTTTCGCCATCTGGGCTGCCAAAACAATCGGGTCGTTATTGGACTGCTCGGTATTCTTGCGGTGCTGGCCTATGCTCTTTTCATTTAACTCGCGAGAACGAGACGGAATGGAGTACAACAGACAAGTGAAACGACAGCATAAACTTTTCTTGCACCCGCCAAATAACCCCAGACTTCCTAGCAAATAGCAGTCGCCTTCCCCAAGCTCCGACGGTCTCGGAGCTTGGCATAAAGCAGGTTTCAGTGAGGGTGGCTGAAGATGGCAGTCATCTGTCTTATTCCTTGTTTCGTTTGCGCGGGAACCCCAAACGCGTACATGCGTGTGGATTCATGGGCTATCCGGTAACGAGAAAAGGACATCCCACCAGAGGATTTCAAACCGGTTTTGTGCCGTACTACCAATATGTCTTTCGAGGTTTAGCCTTTCTTCACTTCTTCCAATTCTGGCCACCCCACTGAGGAAGACCGAGGAAGATCGCCGAGTGATGGGCTCCGACCTGTCACCTAGTTTGAGCGTCATGCCGGACTAAAGTGCGGCTGAGGTGGCCCCGGTCTCTGAAATGGGTACCTCTCGGCATTAAGGTTCAATCAAGTCTGTCTCTCTTCGACTTCGCTCTCATAAATATTTGTTGTGGTCAAAGTTCCACACGCCTGTTCGTATTTGTACAATGATTTCATGCCCTGGGTATACCTTTGAGCAGCCAAGCCTCGAAGGCTATGAAAAGCCATTCCCACCATTACCGTACAGACAATAATTGGTACACCGTCTTCCCATAGGCTGTTGCTTTATTTTCGGCTCTGACGAGCTCACCTCATGTCCCGACCGACTTAGTCCTCCAAAGACGCGGTAGATGTGACTGTGGACGTGTCGCTACAACAACTCATGTCACTCGTTGTCCTCCCTAACGCCGCCAACTTTGGGCGAGCAATCTTTGGCCTTGTGTCGACTTCGACAGAGACCGTCGTGACTGTTTCGCACCGGACTGCCATTCCCACAACCGAACCATCGCCCATGCCGAATCCTCTCATGTTGACTGTACTCGTGCTCCCGTCGACCTTCAACCCACTCAGGCTGCCCGGCTTCGGTCCTTTGAGCGCCAATCTATCGTTCCATCTGTTGCGTAGCGTTCGCGTCGGTAGGTCGGTGCCGCCAGTGACTATTGTGGTGTTTCCGAATTTCGGTGGCGGCCCGCACATGAACGCGAACGTCTCCAGGCCAGTTCCTTGCGACGGTGGCCCGTCGGCCGAGAAGACGATGGAACGTCTGGTCGACGAGTACAAGGCGACGTCTAGCCACCCGTTGGACGCGATCATGGCTCCGGCAAAGCAAAAGTACATCAGCGAGACTTCGTGGCCGGCCATGGACGCCAGACGACCAGCCGCTAAGGGTGAAGTGCAGACGACGTAAACCAGAGGATAAAGTAGAAAGGTGTGTTGTCGGGCGTAGTCCGGAATGCCTGGTAGTCGTCGGAGGATAGTTGTCAGGGACATGATTCGCGGTGGTTTTGGTTTTGCGTGATCACCACGCGGAGTGTTGCTTCGGTAGGAAGCCGGGCTGCCCGAGTCCGACTGTAAACACGTGGAAGATCCGTTGCGAGTCGATGTCAGCGACAATGCGTCGCGAGATGACGCAAATGCATGAGTCGACTTCTGCTCTTGGAAGTCGCAACAGAGGACAACTCCTCCGCTCCTCCGAGCTATCATCTGCAGATGCAGGAAGATTATGAAGTAAATTACGGGTGTGACGATGAGTGAGATGAAGATCCAGAGATAATGCAACGTCAGCCGAATGTCTTGATACTTGGAATTAATCCAGCACTGCCAAGGCGTTAGTCCTCAGTTCCTGACTTGCTGCAAGGTTGGAGCGCCATCGTGCCAACATACCCATGCGCCGGCTCTGACATACAGGCCGTCGTCGCCTTGGCCGTTCTCAGTAATGATCACTCCCAAGATTCCTGTTCCGTAGACGAAACCCCACATCAACACAATCGCCGTGTGGAAAGCCCACGTGGGTAGCTGTGTCACCCTCACGATGGACATGTACGTGTGAATTGCGATTCCGGTGATGAAGACGGAGGAAGCCAAGTCGCCGGTTGAGACGAACCATCCCTGGATCCAGCAAGTCTTGGTTCCCACCTCAATCCCATTACGTGTCAACCATTCGACGTTGAGTAGAAACGCAAGCGCCTGCTGAATGTCGGCTAGCAAAAGGTTGAATATCAGGACCAGGAACTGGTTCGGGGGTTCGTTGATTGCTCTCCGTATCCAAGTCTCCTTCGTCGGTTTCTCGGGTTCCTGCCGCGACGCAGACCATTCCCTCGGTATGACGAACGCCGCGTCCGTCGGTGCTGGTGCCTCGACCTTCGCTATGGAGTTTTCCCTCATCTCCTTCGGTGGCCCGTTGTGCCACTGTATCAGCTTGTAACTGAGGAATATCAACAAGCTGAGACTGGTGAAGAAGGAGATAAACCCCATCGTCGCCACAGCCGCGAGGCCATGGCGAAGGACTGGTGGTAGCGGACGGATGGAGTAGGGCGAGTTGTCCGAGTCGTAATGATCTATCGACTCGTTCATCTCCGCAACGTTGAATATGTCGGGGACGTTGCGCAGCTGCGTGAAGGTGACATCAAAGTAAGCGAGGGCGGCCTGCCGGTGGGGTTATATGACGGGGACGTTCAACCGGGAGCAAGGCGGAGATGTTGACGATATAAGGGCAATCAGAGTCCGAGGCAGACCCCGGCTCACGTCGTCAAGCTGCGAAGGGACAATATCCCCGAGTGCCAAGGGCTCCTATCCCAGCAAGGCGGCAGAAACATATTGAATTCGACGAGTCAAGGTGTTAGACCTAGTAAGAAACGCTGTGGTAGACATGTATCCCTTTCGGGGCGCACCGCGGAACACGCCGCGCCACTGGTGTGTGTGTGTGCGTGTGTGCGTGGTAAACGCCTGATTTCTCATAGACTTTTGCGATTACCTTAGAGTTCAGAAGTGGTGGTGTGCAGCAGTGGTCGTCTGTAAGGCGCCTATGGAGTGGGAAGAGGTGTGCATGTTCCATCCCCGTTCTGAAGCGTTCCAGGCTAAAGTATGTCTTGATGGGACGGGATCATATATCAGCTCGGCGTCGCGCGGATCGGGACGACTCAGAATCTTGCGTATCGCTGCCCTGAAAACAGGGCTCTCCCCAGATAGTCGTGTCAGGGTTTTGCGTCTTGGACAGTCTCGATTGGTTGACTCGTAAATGCTAACCTTGAGCAGCCTCGAAATGTGCGAGCAAGACGTGATGCCACAAGTAGAATGTGTGGCCGTGCGCTTTCCGTACGCAGTAACTAAATCGCAGTCGAATCCGCCGTGCTCTGAGACACCATGAACGATGGAGTGAAGCTCCTCCATGCTTCTCCCCTGCCAATTCCTCGCTGGAAACTCCGCGTGGGAATGCGGCTGTCTTTCTTGCTTGCGCCTTGTGCCACCCAGCTATCTTCAGCCACATGGGGGGGCATTTACACTTTTTCTTCACACATATTATTGTGGTGCACCTACACGTGATACTTCACACAGTTTTCTGTCAACCGAGAGGGTCTCACGTGGATCAATTTGGTGGAATCGACATTTTCCACAGGCAATCGGCTAAAGCATTAGAGGCGGATCGCGATGTCCAATAGCTTGGCGAAGCAGCGAAACATTGTGAAATATGTTGGGGATATCCATCATACCACAGCGTCCATTAGACAGACAGGGTGTTGAAAAGGGCTTAAGACCAAAGCTCGGGTGGCGCAAACAGCTCTTCCTTTTGGAGACCGGCCAGAGCAGATGCAGATCCCTCAACTCAAAATTCTCATCTACTACCTTTAGGCCCTACTTTCGCAATCTTGAGTCCCTTGGTCTCGTCTTGGTCAAGACACGACAAATCTGGATCGTATGCGAGATGAGAGTTTGCTGTCGTTGTGCCTCCCCCGAAGCCTAACTTGGCCGACACATTCGGATGACTCTTTTACCGGGCTAGACCTACAGGTCAAGTCTGCGCTGCTCCCGCCTTACTTGCAATGGTGCCTGCATGTGTGCTTTTCTATCAGGTAAGTTGGCGAGAGCGGTAAAAAATACCGAATCCGAAACAGAGTTGTCTGAAGACCAGCTCACTGGCATATAAGGATGCGAGTCTCCATGTTGGATGACTTCTATGTAATATTTCGCCACCAATTTTGGATATAGACCTGCATAATCAGTGTCATGATGCTCCATCCTGGCGTGGTGAGCTCATTTTGAGTTCGTGGACAACATTAAAGGAATATGTCTCCAGATACTTGTATTGTTTTCCCGGACATATCCCCGGCCATGACAGAAACTGGAGGCTGCTGGATGCTGGCCCGAATCTGCCGTCCTAGCTTCGGAGGACCCGTGCTCTGAGTTCTGCCAAACATCACTTAGCCAAGGCTTATCGGATGTCACCGCCCTACGTGTACCGAACCAGCAAGCTAAGGAAGGCAGTGCTGTCTTCACCTGAGAGGCGATAACTTCCAGGAGCAAATATCTCGCACTTTCGTCGCATAATATATCTTTAACATGTTTTCGTGGTAGTCTACTAACATAGAGAATGGCCCGTGATATTTTAGGCACATCGTGATGGCTTGCTCGTTTTGTAGTCATCTTTTGTCTCGTGCAAACAATAGTTGCATATGGCTGGTCTATTGGAGTGTGTCCGGGTTGCTGTCCGACTATGAGCAAGTCTTCGTAGTTCGCGCCCAGCCCGAGGTATGCTCCATATCTGCATTTCTCTCCAATTTCATTCAGCAGAGTCATATGAAATTGGGCAATCTCAGATAGGCTTTCTACAAAGAGCCATGTTTACGGACGCATAGTTTCAATCGTGTCGGTCATTTGGATCTCTTGACTGAGAGCAAGCACGCCAAGGATCGAGAGCTGTGGTCGAGAGTGAGGTTCGGATAGAAGAAACTTCCGCAGCGCTTGGACGGTCACTAGAAGTGTTACTCTAATAGTATATGAGCTGGTATTGCTGAGCTGAGGAATATTGCTGGTAGGGACGTAAAAGAGACGGATCAGGCATCGACCGTATAGAGCCATCGGTATTGCTGAAACGTCGTTAGGTTGTTTCCCCAACGTGCCTTTACTGAAAGATCTCTTGTCACGAGCCAAGGGAATAGAGCTTTGGGCATTAGTGTGTAGAGACATTTCGGGGTGTTATATAGGGTATGGAAAGGGGATAATTGAAAGGAGGACTACTAGGAGACTACTATAGTGGTGACCTCTACTTAGGTCCCTATGGCCCCCTTCCTGAGAAGAGGTGGTCAGAGAAGAATGTTCATTGTAAGCATGCACCTATTATACTATCTTCTTGTGCAAGGTCTCTTACTCATCTCTGTGGCTAAACTAAAGTATACTTTCACTCTTCCGAATTATATTTTGTGGGAACACTGCTAGTATACCCTTTCGGACAGGTACGTCATTGTATTGGGAGAAGATTTACTGGAGACAAATGAAAATCTAAATATACCTACTTCACTCTTTATTTTCGTAGAAATCATCTTTTAAACTAGCTTTACTCCGCCTTGGACTAGAAGGCACAGCCCACCTATTCATTACACACCCAATCACTTTAACTACAACCCAGACACAAGACCTGTTATCCCTGCCTCACATGCCACCCTCGTTTCTCACATCACGGTCATGTCAACAGTGGCCAAGCGTGATTGCCATGCCACCGGCGATTTTTCACTCTCGCCAGGTTCATGGGTGATAATTATTGAATGTATAAAGAAGTAAATCTGGCTTCCCTTGGCCCACCTGAGCTATCACTTCAAGCGAATTTTCAACGCGCCAGACGCCGAAGTCCCGAGCATCCTCAGGCTTCCAAACGAAATAATCCTGAAGGTCATCGACCATCTCGAGCTGCACGACCTATTTATCCTTTCTCAAAACCTGTAGCGCTCTTCGGGCGCTCGCTTGGAAGGACTGGGACCTCGCCGTCAACCACATGCAGAACATCCGGTACACGGACTTCTTTATGGGGATCGCCTACGTCCGGCCGAACATACTGGGTCTGTAGAAGGTGTGACAGGCTCCATGCAATCAAGAAGCGTGATGTACCCTGATCTAGCTGGTGTGTAAGGGATTTCCTTCCGCTTTGCCATCACGAAAGGGGCATCAAGTGCGGACCTGACTACGAGCTACGACATGTCCACGCTCAAATGGCCCTGAAGCTCACCAGGATGGGGAACGTCAACCAGAGATATCTCATGCGCGTCATGGAGCCGCACTCCGACGAATGGCATAACAGTATTCGCACAAAAATACTCCTTCATACTCGCGCCATACCAAAGATCGTTCGTCAACGGTTTCTCCTTCACGCCGAATACCAATATCGGGATGACACTGCACCAGTCTCACCGCACACACTCCGATTGGAAAGAATCTGCCCGCATATGATCATCTGGCCATACAGAAAAACATACCGCTCCTACGAGGTATCACGCGCGCTCGGATTAGAAGGTCTCTCGGACGCTGTTCATATTGCATTCGACCAGCTAGGGCAGGAAAAGTCCGGTCAGTGCAATCGTTGTCCGACGGACTACACCGTTGTGGCCAGCCTCAGCGTGCTCACGATCCGCGCTTGGCATGACCTCGGGCCGTACACGTCTCCACAGGATGAAAGTTGGAGGGTACACGTCTGGTCATATAGTAATACGCCCTCAAAGGGACCGACTGTGCATCACAATCGTGGGAGCGTACGAAAACTATACGTTGAGGGTTGATACGAGTTCAGTCTGAGTCTTGGCCAAAACATCCAGTTAAACCTAGAGAATAACAACTTAATTTACCGAATAATGTGGAACTATTCTTGAGAGATCGATACAATGACAGTATTTGGTGATTATGTGAGGGATACACGCTTCTAAGTCTGGTGAATTTCCGAGCCTCGAATCTTGTCTATCACTTACTATTCAGGCGGATTTTATCATTGCCCAGGATGCCCTTCCATCTCTACTCTTCCCCCATACAAAGTTGCCTTGAGATAACTAGGGGCATCATTATCACACCTAAAAGTCTAAGTGATCTGCGTGGTGAATATGCCAGAAGATTGCGATATCTTCTATATGTGATTGCCAGCTTACGGTATGTAGTATTCTGCTGTCAACAGGTGCCTTAGGTTAGTTCAATCCTTCCTTTATTGAAACCTATCAAACATAGTAGAGAAAGGGGCTACCTCAAGTTGCTATTTGGTACTGACCTTGGCTTTGATCACTGCCGTGGATCACTGCCGTGTATCACTGCCGTGGAAACTGCTGATGTTCCGGGCGTCAACATCTATCTCCGAGGAAGGAAACTTTCTTATGTTTCCTTTCACTTGCCTGTGCATGGGACATAAATCCTAGCCGTGCAATGACGTCCCGCAGAAACCTCCATCCCTGTGTAGCTTCCCAACATCCCAGGATACCGGTGCTTTCCGGTTGCTCTGCAGTCGAAACATTTATTCTTTCCACATTCATGCTCTACCAGGTACGGCGCTTCCCTACTCAAATGATTGCCCTCCGAATAATGAAAATTACCCGCCCATGCTTCTACCTCACCTTGTGACCGCTTGGGAAGGGTCCATCTTGTTTGTGTCCCGGGCGGAAGACCACTCCTAAGGGCTTCTGCTAATGCCACGACGGTGAGAACGACCGCTAACAAGAAGTCCGTCCGCGCCCTGGAGTACCTCGGCTGGTTGGCGTCAAGATAATCCATGAACCTTGCAAAGACCACCAAATACACTCGGCCGGTTAAAGCCCGATAATAAAACCGACCTGAAGACGCCTAGAATCCTTCCGTCCGGCCGGAAGACCGCATCGAGCACGACCCTCATGCCGCGAACGAAGTTAACCCCAGACATTTGGGAAACAGTTTATCCGTAAGCGCACTAATAGCTGAGGCGATCACCCGCACACTACCTAAGCCTGGCTATCTTGATCACCAAGGAGCGCACCTCAGATATCAATTACGTAGCAAAAGCAGCCAGTTCAAGCTGTGCAATTAGGAGAGCCGATGGCACTTGAACATTAGAGTGTGCTGCCATTTCTATCTTCTTGTGTTCACGCATGGAAAGTTTGGCCTATCAGATGGAGAAAACTTACTGGCTTCAATATGGCTTCAATAATAGCGCATCACAATACCACTGCAACTACGTTGCTTTTCGATGCAGTGAAAGTTCAGAAGCCTCTCGTCCACTTCTATTTCTGACCGGAAGCGCTCGTACTTTCTTGCGCTTCATACTTTGTGCTTTGGTTGATCGTTGTCTGTATGTGATGAACATGATACCACCAAGTCTACCAGCTAAAAATGATTCTTTGCAGCGAACATGGGTTTGATCGAGCGGCGGCACGAGCTCAAAGATGGCAATTTTCTCTCTGAGCTCCTTTGGAGCAATCTTAGATAGATATTCATGTCAACGGCCAGAATCTGAAGTAAACCCTCCTCGTTGGCGGTAACGAGTCATACTTTCAAGGTTCAAACTCCCGAGTGCCGAATTTGAGCAGCGGGACCTTTCATCCATGCTTTTCTGCCGTCTTAACGAGCTTGAAGCAACCTTTTCCTTGCGTCATCCTGCGATTCCTTATCACCCAGCAGCAGGACCAATCCTCGTTCAATTCGAGCCTAGAGTGACACGATAGATCACGGGACTGGATGGAGAATAGCGGCGTCATTGCCGTCAAAGCTCCCCTTCTCTTATCCATGCAAGAGACTTATACATCCTCCCAGACGCGTCTTGCTCGACCCATCCGACATGGCGCCTGATGCGCAATTCGCATCATCGAATTAACTGGAACCAATCTGGGCAGTCAAGACAGGTTCGAAAGCCGCTGGTGGGGAACGGAGGCGCTTTCTAGAAATCACAGCACAGAGAGTGCCATGCCGACAATGCGCCAATCCGAGCATTCCGGCGGGGACCTACACAACCCGAAGATACCGACGGCGGCTGGCGCTGACAAAGCGCTGCGATTGGGCCTTCTCCTGTGCACCGAGCTGCACACAACAAGCTTCCTCCTGCGAACTTACTAGACCCAAACCTGCACCGTACATCACGAGTCGTTCTGCATCCTCAAGATGGCTGGCACAACGTTTCCTCGTGTGCAGGTACGGGTGTCAGGGTTTCTGTCGTGTCTATTCGGCCTCTTACTCGCGTACTCCGCCCAAGCGGGGCCGGAACCGGCGCCGAGTGATCGGTGCCCCGAATATGTTGCACGTCATGGTACGTCGGCACCCTGGCAGCTATCTCGTCTTTGGTGGAAATGCGACTCAGAAAGAACGGGATGGTTAATCTTGATAGCACCCCTGATCTGGCTACACTCCGATGATCCTTTCAAGCCTAGCGACCTCCTCACCCATGTTCGCCACACCACCCCGATGCGGGACGGGCAGCCGATGCCTGAGCTGCCTCCTCTGGACCTTGACAACTTGGACATTCTGAATCAATACGGGGAGAAGAACATTGCCCTTACTTCCAAGGACGATCCCCTCACCTATCCTCAGTGGCTTTACGGAGAGGCGCCCGACGCGGACGGCCGCATTCAGAACTCCACGTCGTGCGTGGTGGTCTTGGTCGAAAAGAGCCAACATGACATAGATGCATTTTACTTTTACTTCTACTCATTCAACGAAGGCCCCAACATCACTCAAGTTCTCGAGCCGTTCAATCGCTTGGTGAAGGGTGAGAAAGCAGAGTCGGGAATACACTTTGGTGACCATGTCGGGGATTGGTGGGCTTCTCAACAATATCTGGCCTGAGTTTTGCTAATATTGGTTTTTAGGGAACACAACATGGTTCGCTTCCGAGATGGGAAGCCGACGGGAGTCTACTTCAGCCAGCATGTCGATGGCTCAGCTTATGATTGGGATGACTCCAAGCTCTCAAAAGTCGACGGCAGGGCATGTTGAACCTCTTCGTCTCCCGTAGAGTCGGATGTACTGACTTTTAGTAGCCCATCGTGTACAGTGCTCGCGGGTCTCATGCTAATTATCCGACGGAGGGGTTAGTTCATTCTTCGTCCTAATTCGATGTCATGCCGTCGGTATCTAACCTGCCTGCCTAGTAATCAAATACACAATGCGGCGTTAGTGGATTACTGCGACGCTGGGCAGCAGTGGGATCCAATATTATCGGCATATTTCTACCACTTTGATGCCCAGTCCTTTACGTTTACGCGAATCACCCCTCCTGAAAAGGTCTCGTCCTCGCCTTCTCCGTCCTCAAATTTGACGTCTCTCGTCTATTATGCGGGTCTCTGGGGCGATGCTCAGTGGCCCGACTCCGATCCCCGTCAAGACACAGTGCCGCGATTCGGCCTCAAGCGCTTCAACTCTGGGCCGACTGGGCCGCGACACAAACACCTGGTCCGAAAAGGACTGAAACCCGATCACAGACGAAAGATTGGTTGGACGGAGTGGTTTGCTGGTATATACATGTCATGGTACCCATGTTGTCTGAAAGGATGGAGGAAATGGGTTCTTTCGGGCGTCGCTGTGGTTGTGTTGTCTGCTTTGGTCGTGGGAATTGTGACTGTCGTTAGGCGGTACAAGAGAAGAAATTATCAAAGACTGCGAGAAGAAGACATAGCATTAGATGACTGGGTTCTAGAAGAAGAAGCCCTGCTCTCATCGTCCGATGAGGATGACGACGCAGGAAAGGGGCAGAAAGATGAGGCAAAGTAAATGGTTGTAGTAGACGCATACTGCATAGATATTTGTTTTTATTGTTGATGTATTACTTAGCGCCCTTAATGACCTCTATGAGGTATAACGCGTCTGCGCCGTCAGACTGTTAAGGACAGGTGCTGATCGGCTGTTCAAATGAGGGAAACAGTTTGGATAGAAGGGTCCTTCAGGAGACATTTACCTGTCCCATCGAATGCTGAATAACGCCGAAAAGATCTGCCCTATAATAGCGCCCGCTAGTACTTACTACTAGTTGTCTATTTATGTGACTAGCTCAAGACTGCAGCTCAGTAATTCTCTCTGGTTAGCTGTACACTTTATGAGGAGAAACTGACATTATTTAGCATTCTGTTGGGATATACGGCATGAAAGATCGGGGAAAGAGCGAAAGACACAGTGTATGGCGAACATTGCGAAGAGTACAAAGCTAGCGTCGCGGCTTTTCGTTGTCCTTCGCAAGTTTTCGCGTCTGAATGCGTCGCTTGAATAATGACACTGGTTGTTTGTCGGCTCATATTCCGGTAAGATTTCTGAGAGTTCCATACATAAACATCGATGGTCACATGGATGAGAAATCACAGAACAACGAGAAGCTGGGATATAGGTGCCATGCCGACTGGATTCTGGCATCGAGAGGTATGTGATAAAGTTGGGCAGTGGTTCGGAAATGGTCGATTGCGGAGAGTTAACGCCGTAATTCTCATTCGGCTCAGCCAGGAGATCTTCTATGTGTATGCCTGCTTGTATTATGTCTCATAAAAAAAACACTCCCATTCTTCAATCGAAGGGTGAATTCATCCCAGCCGAATACCATCGATGCCAGAGATTCGTATCGTAGTAGGTCGCAGCGTACCCTGAAAGTGTTACTGCCTCGGGAAGTCAAACTTCTCCGTTGCCCCATGATATGATAAAAGACGACGATCAACCTAATTTTCAGATGATCTCTGATAGCTGAAACTGCAGACACCATTCTGCGACCTGTTTCGTGGGCGAACAGACATCAAACACCGGGACGGTCGGACAAGTAATTTGAAACAGGAAACTTTCCGTCAACACGTGCTTGTCATGAGTCCTTGATGCCTATGAAATCTCCCACTGTTCCACGACGTCCAAAGATCCTTTGAAGAGTCCCACGAAGCGTATAGGAAAGATGGCGACTTCATTTTTGATGGGCGGTTACAATTTCAACCCGGACAAAGATATACCTGACCTCACCGGAAAGGTTATCATCGTCACGGGTGGAAACTCTGGCCTCGGCCTGGAGACAATTCGGCAAATATCCAAACACAACCCCGCGCACATCTACCTAGCAGGTCGATCCAAGGAACGGGGCGAGAAGGCCATCGAAGAACTGAGGAAAGGAGGCGCAAGCATCTCGCCCATTTCTTACCTCGCTCTGGATCTGTCGTCTTTCGAGAGTATCAAGGCCGCAGCGGACTCATTCAAGGAAACCTCTCAACGGTTAGATCTGCTGATAAACAATGCCGGTATCATGTTGACGCCGGACGGTCTGACCAAAGAGGGATACGAAATACAATTCGGGACCAACCACATGGGCCACGCGCTGTTCACGCAACTCCTCCTCCCGGTTCTTAAGAAGACGGCGAACGAGAACCCGGACGTGAGAATTGTCTTCCTCTCCTCGGCTGCCGAAGGGTGGGTTCCCAAGAACAGTTATCAATTCGACAAGCTCAAGACGACGATGCCCGAGACAGCAAGCCGCTATCGCTACGGCATCTCCAAAGTGGCCAACATTCATTACGCAGCCGCCCTCGCCGAACGTAACCCCGAGATCAAGGTGGTGAGCGTCCACCCCGGTGTCGTGGAGACCAACCTCGGCGACTACGTCGTCAAGAACTCCAACTTCCTTCTTGGAATGGTCTTCTACCTCGGAATCAAGGTCGCGGCGGTGAGCCCCCAGAAAGGAGCGCTCAACCAGCTCTGGGCATCCTTTAGCCCCGAGGTCAAGAGCGGCATTTTCTATCATCCAGTTGGAGTGGCCGGAAAGGGTTCCCGTTTCAGTGAGAACAAGGACAAGCGTGAGCAGCTGTATCAGTGGACCGAGGACGAACTTCGGAGTCACCTCTAGGGAGAACATACGTAACTGTGTGAAGAGCAGCTAAAGAGCAGGTATCGTGATATATTGGATCTGGGCTGCCTATGGGCGAATCTCGTGGTTCTTCTTGTTGTTGTTGTAGTATGAGGGAAGAAGAGGAAGGAAGGGAAGGTGCTGAAGGTGCTGAAGTAGGCCCAGCCTACCCACGTGACGTAACAAACTGCCTGAGCAGGAACATGAAAACAAATGAACAAGCTTTTCTATTGTTATTCTACCCTGATGTGTCCATCGCTATGCGGGGCCGAAAATTCGAGTGTTGTAGGAACGGCATGTTACAAATATGTTGACTCTCGCGGCTGGACTTGGTTCGCAACTTGCTGCACAGCAGCACAACCTTCCAAGACGGTTGTAGTTTGCCGCTAAGATTGCGCCGCGAGATGATCATCGGCCCAAGTCAGCTAGAACCAACCGTAGGAGCCTACTTGCATCAGCTTTCGTCGACCTGTAGAGGAATAGGCAGGGTAGACAGGCCTGTCGGGTCCCGAGCTTCGTTCATAAATTCTCACACTACAACGGATCTTATTCCTATGAGGCTTGTCCACCGTTCGTGTCCCCTTTCGAAGGTCCCTCGTCTCAACTTGACACAACCGAGGTCATTCTTCGACATTTTCTCAATGGAATGACCATCTTCTACCCCCTTCTTTGAGCCTCACTCGACCAGAGGGCAAGTCTACGCGTCAACCCGTATCCGCTTCGAGAGCCTCCTGTCCCCACAAGACAGTCGGCTCATCGGGCGTCGTAGCGCTGTATTTGCAATTAGGGCTTGAAGGTTAATCACACCACTCTAGATGAGCCGGAGAATCCGACCAAAAGTTGATTAAAGTGATCCAAGTAAAGACTGACTACGAGAACGGCAACCCTACCGGCAAGCCCACCTCCGGTGTCCCCATGACCGATGTCGCCGTCAAGGACGTCAAGGGTACCGTTGCCTCCAAGGGTACCAACGCGTATGTCCTTTGAACCAAGGGTGCTTGCGCCGACTGGACCTGGTCTGGTGTCTCCGTCACTGGCGGCAAGAGCTCCAAGGAGTAATCTGGCATTCCTTCCGGCTCTGGTGCCGAGTGCTAGAGGGTTGAGTTGCGAGAGGTCTGGAGCGGTGCTTTTGGTCTGATGAGCTCACAGCTTTGAGCTGAAGACCCGTCATGTGCGATGGCCGCATGTTTGGTGGGATCTCCAACGACTTAGTCCTCATGGGATTGGGCTGGCGAGTCATCCTTCTATTCTTGGGTATTCTTTAATCATTACATTAGCCTTCCCCCTCCCTCACGACATTCCCAAGTAATTCATTCATTCGCCGACTCCGTCAAGTTCAGCAGATAGTGCAAGACTCTCGGGAGGTTCTTATACAGCGTTAGAATCTTCGCCGCTCTGTCGCAAGATTTCGAAGGCAAATTTGCGCAAGAACTGTCTTGGTGACTCGACACTATTGCTCCTAAGGCTCATCTCCCGAATTCAAGCTCCATATAGGGCAGTGCAGACTCCGGCATGAACTGCAGTAATCCGTGAAGCAAGTCCGGAGCGCACTTGAAAATGAGCACCATCTCTTCCCATACTTGGAACACAGTCAACTGGCGAAGTCGGTGCTGCACTAAGATTTCTAGAAACCTGGTGTATACCTTCGGTTCGGTTCGAAAACGTTCCTGACACCAGTTAGCAAAGAGCCTGGTGAATTACTGGGATAAATGGGCTAGGTACTTTCACCTGCTGCACAAACACCATAGCAACGGCGATTTTCGCGTTCTGCGCAGATGGGATAGGTCTTTTGCTCCGCGAAATAGCCCGCATCCGGTCTTTCGCGGGCACGACTTTTGGAGCAGAATCTTCCGCGCCGGCGGGCTCGTCTAGATGCATGGAATTGACGCATTTGACCAGATCGTCCGGACCGCTTCTCGTCCGAGGGCGTGCCATCACCTGATAGATCCATGAAGACTTCTGACTTCAGTCTATGATGTGAGATGGCTCTTGAATGAATACCTAGGAAACAAAACTTGCCTTTGCGAGATGTTTCTTTGCTGGGTGGGTGTTGAAAGATCACAAAGCAACCTTACCTCGACGAGTCTGTTTCCGCAATTTATATGTGCGAGCCTCTGGCGCAACTTCACGATTGTAAGGTTCGAGCGAACAGGTGGCTCGGATCACTTAGTAACCAAGACCGCTACGGCTACCATATGGTGCAATAGAGTTCTTTCCTTATGAGTCCTGAGAACATCTCAAGGTCCCCATGTCTGGAAGCTGGTGCTCTGCAATTTTGTCGCATCAACAATAAGAAGAGAAGGGGATTTTCGCGAGCAGTTGATTGGCTTTTGAGACTCCATGTGCTCGGCAAAACCTTCAGTTCATCACAAGGAGAGCTTTAATGTCTTTCATTACAGTTATTCTTGTTTCCATCTATGTCTTCTTCAGCTTATTCGCCAGCAGCCAGCAAATAAAAGTGGCCAGGTTTCCATGCAAAAAGTCTTGACTATATTCCTGTGGGTTGCAAAATTATATTTGACGGAAATCGTGAATGAGTTGTAGCCAGCAAATTAAGGAAATTTGCGTTTACTCTGGATAATCACCTTTTGGGTCTGACAATGAATGAGTTGAGCATGGACGCCCGCAGTCGGTTCATTGACGTGCAGAGGTTGAATCTGAAAACATATCCGTTAGAAAGCCCACTGCTGTGAGTTGATTATCTGTGTATTTGCCAACGCTCGTATCTGAAAGTGATAGTGCTCAAGTTACGGCCCAGGCTATGGGAGCCACGGTTCACCGAAAGCAACGCGTGACGCCAGTTCACCGAGCTTTGAGATGAGATGGGGTCCACGAAATTCCATCTCAACACTACTTTCGCCGCAAAAATGGCGCGAGAAATCTTGCAAATCGAAGACAAATGACGTCTGGAGGCATAAAAGACCCATCTTCATCAAGAAGTCCAGGCTCATCTGCAAACCGCATCGTCATAAAGACCCAGCCAAGAACCACGAGCCGGCCCGCTCAGGGTAACCCCCACCTACACCTCGGTGAGTTCGGTGAGGGTCGATCGGTCGCAATCACAATGGGAGATCGCCCAACAGAGCCGCAAAAGGGGTATTCTGGACCCCTCAAGCCAGGTTTTCAGCTTGCCTCATTTTCTGAATGGAGATGGTCGGAAAACGGGTTCGCACAGTGATGTAATCCGGTGCTCATTTGGTGTTTGCGCGACAGGTCTGAGGGGGCGATATGTGGAGAGGCTGAAGTCATCCCGCAGTGGGTTTGCCGTCTGTGCTGGGAGGTTTCCCTCCGGGCATGGGTTGATGTAAGAAGAGGTCGGCATGATGTCATGAGACAAGTGGGAGATTTATATGGCGGCTTCTCCAAACTAAGATGATGAGAAGAACAACCCATTTTGATACGCAATACTCTAATAGACGACCAAGAAACATCTCTTACGATTAGTTACACTGTCCCTTACATCGCGGAACCAATCACACATAATACCACCAAAATGTCCGCTCAACAGAACAAGGCTCCCTCCGCTGGCACCAAGGTATGTGTTGATGACCGAAGGCATCTTCTGCGTCTGCCTCCGAATCACTTCATTCGACTTGTAGAATAACAAAAGCTAACAAGCTCAGGTCCAACCCGGTGCCGCCGCCCCTACCATTCGCGAGGCCACCGGCCCCGTCCCCCCAGACTCCCTCGCAGCCGAGTCCGCCAGCAAGGGCGGATCCTTCGCCGCCAACGTCGGCGTTGATGCCTCCTCTACCGTCCCCCCCACCGGCTCTGCTCCCGGGTCCGGCGCCTCATCGATCCCCGGTCAAGCCGGCACGGCACCCACATACGTGAACAACCAGTACATCCGCGACCCCAACGGCCCTCACGGCACCAACATCACTGAGGGGTTCGACGACAAGAACACGAAGGACGGCGTGCAGCAAGCGATGAAGGCTGAGGTCGGCAGCGAGAACGACCCCAGCCGCGTGGCGGAGCAGCACCTCAAGCTGAGCCAGACCAAGGGTGCTCGGGATGCCGGTCCCAGACAGCACGAGACCGGAGGTCAGACTGTCTATGAGAACTTGAAGAGCGATGTCCAGGCGTAAGGGAATTGGGCGCGATTATATGACACTGTATGATTAGTATACCCGTGTGGGTGGAAGGGAATAAAAAAGCGGTTCAACTAAACTTGTCATTCGGGGGTTCTGTGACGTGTAAGAGCTGTCCCCGACGTCCAGGTCCATGTGCCGTTTCGACGAATTGAGTCACTCACTCGTCTCGTTGACTGACACCAATTTATCGTGACCTTGAGACTCTAAGAGCTAGGGTTTGACAGATAGAGAAGGGGTGATACAGGGGATTAGTAGTGGTAAATGGCACTCGTCACGTTGGCCTTTCGGTGTCTTGCGCGTGAACTCTCACCTAGTCTCACCCCGCTTTGGCTTGAAGAATGAGACTTCAACTAAAAGTCTCATAAGGGGCGCTTGGTCTAGGGGTATGATTTTCGCTTCGCATCGTCTTCAGTCGATACGTTCTTGTGAAAGGTCGTGGGTTCAATTCCCACAGTGTCCAATTGTTTTGCATCATGTCACCACACTTTCTTATTGTTTTGATGTTGGATTGTTGAGTGTTTTCTTCTGGCGATCTATAAGTTTTGATGTTGAGGGTGAGAGAGGCTCGTGAATATGACTGTGGTTGAGGAAAGAAAACGCTGGCTGAGCACCCGCGAGGCAGCCAAATGTGCGGTTGTCGTTCTGCGCTGTTTTCCCGTTGGCTAAACGTAGGAGCGTCCATCTCTTCTGTCAATGGTTCAAAGGAAGAGCTTTTGGGAACTTAAGTGCACTTGGGATGCTTGATGGAACTCACTCTGGGAACTGCGTATACTCCTTCTTCTCGGCAAGTCAGGAATTTTAACGAGTAAAGAATTACGTCTGAGGCTCAATTGCAATGGGATGGATGTCCTCCAGCCAGTCCTGAGCCGCAAGCTTGTACGGCTTTGATCATCTAACGATCTGTAAGTCAGCATCACAACTGAGCGTTCACCTAGCCATGCTACCACCCAGATCTCTGTATAGATCCTATCCGACGCACCGGGTTTTACGAATCTCCCAAAGGAGCAAATGTATGATGTGGAGGAATCGCAAAAGAAGCAAACCCATCTCCTGCCCAGCATCCGCGCGGGAGTGGAGCAGGTCGAAATACGGTTGCCTAATTCCACGTCGCGGGCCTCCTAAATTGAATCGAATGCCGCCGCCGCGCCGCACGCCATGCTCGGTTTTTTACGCTTATTCACCCCAAAAGCCAGGCGCGGGACGTACAAGGGCTGTGCCGATATCTCATCTTGTTCCAGCGGTTTTCTTATTCCCTCCCGAATCTACTCGAAAGTGCCTGTCTCATTGATCAACAAACCTGGGAAAAGCCAAGCCGGGACTATCAACCATCCGCTGAAGCGCAGCAGCGGGTTCCTTGCTTCGGGACGAGTCATTACAAACGAACACGGGCTTCTTCGAGGTCCTTGAGCAGGCAGCCAAAGAATCACCTTGGGGACTCTTATTCATTCGGCGGCGGAAGAAGCGCCGATGCGCCGGTGACACGAGAAAAGAGAAGACCCGATGGGGAAGATCTCCAGAGAGCCGCTGCGAGGTTCCACTGTCTGGAGAGGAGGGACGGATGCAGGATACAACAATGATCGGCTGCCATTGACGATGGGTGCGCCCCAGTCGTACCAGCTCGTGTCCGTCCACTCCGATGTGGACGCTGACAAGCAGCCTTCGCCGTCCACGGCGTCAATCGACCCGTCGCAGGTCAGATGGCTTGAGAACCAGCGCAGTCAGGGCTGGGAGGTTTGCAGAATCATGTTTCGCGCTCTTGGGACGATGTCTTGCGCCATCACAGTGGCCATCTGCTTCGCTTGGTATTCATGTTACCCGAATGTCTCGTTGAATATCTGGCCTGGGATTTCATTAATCGCTGTAGGTCCTCCGCGACACATCTAATGGCGGAGTTGTGACTTACACGTGTGACACAGGCTATGCCCTCTTTTTTGTGGGATCTCGGCGAGTTTCTCACCATCTGCGCTCGTCATGGCCGTGGCTTCACCCCGAAAGCCCTCATCGGTGTCGAACTCGTTCTCACGCTGCTCTCCGGCATTGTGACTATCTGGGTGAGCGTCCAGCTGAGCTGGCTAGACCTCAATGCCGCCCTCGACCCCGCCAACCTCGTCTTCGGCGAATATGTCTGTATGGGTGTCAATACGTGGGTGTTTGCTCGAGAAGGCATCTATTCCCGTCACTAACAGCCATCCAGATTGGTCCGCTTCTGCATGTTCATCTGCGCCTGCATCGAACGCCGCCGCGAAATCCGCCGCAGGAGACCTCGCGTCATGTACATCCCCGAAACGGGACAGACAGTCTACGTCGTCGCAAAACCCTTCCCCAAATTACCGACGTGGGAGTCTCAACAGGCGGCGCGGTCGCGGAGCCCGCTAAGCAGCGAGCTGCCGAGCAAATTTTCTCGGCTACGGATCGAGGTCCCCGAGCTGCCGCCGCAGTTCTTCCAAGCCGAAGTCCTGCCCGATCGCTCATCCGTGCCGTCGCCGATTGAGAGAAAGCCCGTGCGAAGGGTGCCACCGGACATACCGCCGGGCGACCACGAGAGGTACATGAAGCCCGGCATGAGGCCTCCACCGGACGACTATGAGCCCGACGAGGCCGAGTTGGAGAGGATGAGGAGGGGCGACGCGCAGCCGCAGTTGATTCTGCCTGGGGACGTCAACTTGAGGTTTGCGACGAGCGCGACGCGAATGACGCCCGCTGACCCGAGTCGAGAAAGAGGGTAATTTTAAGATGAAGCCTGTGATGAGGGGCGAGTCAATGTCCGGAGCAGCAAGGCATGGACCGAGGACGAGGTCTTTGTGAGAGGAGGGACTGGGTCGTCTGAGATACCCGCGTAAGAATCACGATTTAACGTATGGCGTTGGGGAAATAATTTGCACACCAAAATATGATTAGCATGGCATGGCATCTTGAAAAACAAATTCTACTGGTGTAGAACTAATTCAATATGAGAGTGAATCGTTTTTTGACATTGGTATCAATGATCACTGTTGCCTCTCTCGATAATCGTGACTTGCCATTACCAATTTAGTTGCTCATCACGAACGCCATGTCGACTATCCAGAAAGAGGAGCCACTTCTAGATATTTATGAGCAGACTGTCTGTCACTGACAACCCAACATCGGACATGCATCCGAACCCATGTCGCTGCGGAGCAAACTCCCACTACTTTAAAACCCAGACATCACACTAGACCCTGTCGCCCCGGGGGAGCGACGTCCACCGAGCGATGCACCTCGAAAGTCGAATCACCACTATTGATGACAACAATACGTCGCTTCACCCAGATATCACAATTTTGCCTCTAGACACCGCTCAACGACATGGCAATTTCCTCAAGGCGATACCGTAAAACCGGTCCATGTACCGCACGACCCTCTCATTGCGCGCGGTCTCCATCATCCTCGGAATCCTCGGGTCGCAGGACAGCAACGACTATCGCTTTCGTAGAGAACTGGGCCGTGTGCAGCCCGACAGCAATTTTGGTCGTGATATGGAGTTCGTCGGATATCATCGCGCTGGTGGTCAGAGATAAAGGCGCGCGCTGGACCAAGGACGACGGGAGACTGCCGAGGAGCACGCATTTCGGTTGGGGAAGCCCTGGAAGACATGTCGCGGGGCATCTACTGATCTGGTCGCCGACGGCTGCGCTGGCTGGGGTTCTGGTCTCGCCGTGGTAGGACGGCATCAGCTACGGTCGCCCGGCGAAGCAGTCGAGTGTTATATAACTTATAGCGGCCCCGATTCTCTTCATGTTCTGGTTGATCTAAGTGGTATCCCTTGACGTTTCATGGAAAGGAGTGACTGACGAAAGTAGGGTGTTGCATTCTGCACTGTTCATTTTCGCGTGTGTCGAGGTAGACAACATCCACAGAGACAGTGTTTGGACGTGGTGTTTGTCCCGAGAGATGAATTGTCCAAGATGGTGCCGGTGTCGCCGACGACGCCGTGGGAGATCTTTACTTCGAGGAAGATACCGTTGAGCTTCTTTGCGAATCATTACGTGAGATTCGTACCTGGTGCGAACGGGACCGCTACTGTTGCGAGGGACTACAGTGACCGACAAGCAGGATTTTGAGAAGACAGAGATTGGTACGATTCCAACTCGCCGACGAGTCACAGCATGAAGATCGCCATGAGACGCAGATGACTATCAAATGTAAGAAGTCGAAGACCGCAGTTGATGAGGCTTGCAAGAACCTATGCAGTCTGCGGCTCGCAGGATCTCCTTGGCTCGTTGCAAACTTCTAAAGACCTTGCCGACATTGACAGGAACCAGGAACGGGAAGATACTGTTCCGTGGTTATGACCGTTACATACGACGACAGCGGCTAAGCATGAGTGCATCGCAAGTAATGCTGCTGGCAGATACGGCTTGGACGACATAAAAAGCCTTATGAAAGGTTGCGCGAGACTCAGGGCTCCCAGCTGTTTCCAAAGTAGGAAACGGAGGAGAACAGACGTCAACAGTCACCATCGACTCTAGTGTTTCCTGTGAGCAGTGTAGGACTGAGCCTCAGTCTTTTGGACACCCAAAGATCGACGATATCAGCAGCAGAGTCATCAGGAGAGCTCTTCCTCAGTATCAGGGTTCCAGAAAAAAGGCTCCGTCGATATCGACACCATTGTTTCGTTTCTCAACGGCTGCTGGTGTCTCAAGGCCAAGTACGGCGGAGCAGGTGTTGTCGAGAGGACGTCAACATTGAACCAAACTTATGGCTGAGGGCGCAAAGACTGGCATTGTCCCAAGATTGCAGTCAGGTCACCAACAATGATGGATTTTCGCCCTGCACAAATTGTGACGTTGCATGGTTTCGCGAACGAGTAACGAGAAGTCTGCCAAACATTTGACAATCAGAGCTTTAGAATTTGGGCCAAAGAGGGAGACGGCAGCAACAGCCGATGGATATGGGCAGCTGGTTTGATACTCGAAAATGAATAATGTAAACTTCAGTACATATAACAATGCTCGATATACAAGCAAATACAAACCACACGATTCAATAACCTCGACCCTCGACTTCGGACATAAAGGTTACTAAGTAAGATGTCGCCGGTCCTGCCGCTAAAGGAGGCATCCAATCAGATCACGGATAAAGTCAGGCGGAGTTGCACGTGATACGTGACGTCAAGCCCCATTGGGCGGTTTTCCAAGCTACAAGCTGTCAAGGTGGAATGCGGGACATTTGATCCTGACCTTGGCGATTAGATAACGATAACGAGATGCCGAGGGGTTCACTCGACAACAGCAAGAAACAGCATTTCTGTGAATCACCACAGTCCGATGAATCTGAGGCCACCAAAAACCTGCCAGTGCAGCGTGTCGTAAGTACATCCATGTTGGCAAAAATACAATTCGCTTGACGTGGTTATGTGAGTGAGAAACACACCTTACAGCCAACCAAAAGGTACGTACTCCCACTCCCCAGTTGGTGCCTTATCGCCTCGCTACCCTATCGGTTATCAGCTTTTTTCAGAAAATTTGATCGTCCCTCCACTGTGTCTGCCCCACTATCGACTCCTCCAGCAGGTCACAGTGCAGCAGCGCAGACCCCTCCCCACCGTCCAGCAACCTGAAATCATTGCTCCCAAGGCTGCACCGCCGCTCCACGTACAATTTTTTTTTTTTTTTTTGCTTTGTCGCTTGGTCATCCTGTCAGAGAGAGGCCAGGGGAATTTCCTTTACCTTTTCTTTCTCCTTCCTCTCCTTCCCCTACTCGCCGCTGTTCCACCTCTCATCCTCTCCTTTTACGAGTCGACTTTATCGCCGACTTGACGCTGCGTGGCTTTTCCCATCGTAGTCGACCGCATCATTAGAAACCAAGGGATTCCGTTTGCCCGTTTTTCTTTTTTGATTTTCTGCCGGACGACCACGTTCCCCGCCATCGCTTAAAAAAAAAGGACAACCCCGCCATCGTCATCACAACACAACACCGCCATCATGGTTTCCGCTTCCAAGGAGAAGAGACTCGCCAACAAGGGCGAGAGCAAGCTCGCTGCCAAGAGGGCCGCGAAGAAGGCCGAGAAGGACGGCGGTGCTTCCAAGACGGCGAGCACCACCGCCTCGTCGGTGAACGGCGACGACGATGGCCCCGCCACCAGCGCCGACAAGATGGACGAGGTTACCCGTCTCGCCGCCCAGATGGACAAGCACGGCATCTCTGACCGTGTCACCACCGGTGTCCTGGCCTCTGTCCCCAGCAGCAGAGACGTCAAGATCACCAGTGCCTCTCTTGTGTTCCACGGCCGCGTCCTCTTCAACGACACAACCCTCGAGCTTTCCTACGGTCGCCGCTACGGTCTCCTGGGTGAGAACGGTTGCGGAAAGTCTACTCTTCTCAAGGCCATCGCTCAACGCGAATTCCCCATTCCCGAGCACGTCGACATCTACCTCCTGAACGAGGGTGCTCCTCCCAGCGAACTCGGTGCTCTTGAGTGGGTCGTTACCGAGGCCGAGCGTGAGATGGAGCGTCTGGACAAGATGGCCGAGAAGATCTTGGAGGATAGTGGCCCCGAAGATCCCGTCCTCATGGACCTGTACGAGGTATGTTTTGTCCTTTTCCACTGAAATAAGTCTCCGACTGACAGCTCGTAGCACATGGACAAGATGGATCCCTCCACTTTCTCTACCCGCGCGTCCCTGATTTTGACCGGTCTCGGTTTCAACAAGGTCACCATCCATAAGAAGACCAAGGACATGTCCGGTGGATGGAGAATGCGTGTCGCTCTCGCCAAGGCCCTCTTCGTCAAGCCCTCGCTGCTGCTGCTCGACGACCCCACTGCCCATTTGGATCTCGAGGCTTGCGTGTGGCTTGAGGAGTACCTCAAGAAGTGGGAGCGTACCCTGGTCCTCGTCTCCCACTCCATGGACTTCCTCAACGGTGTGTGCACTACCATGATTGATATGCGCATGAAGCAGCTCCTGTACTACGGTGGTAACTACGACTCGTACAGCAAGACGAGATCCGAGCAGGAGACCAACCAGATGAAGGCCTACCAGAAGCAGCAGGACGAGATTGTCCACATCAAGAAGTTCATTGCTTCCGCCGGTACCTACGCCAACTTGGTCAGACAGGCCAAGTCCCGTCAGAAGATTCTCGACAAGATGGAGGCCGATGGTTTCATTCAGCCCGTCATTCCCGACAAGGTCTTCACCTTCCGTTTCGCCGACGTCGAGAAGCTGCCTCCTCCCGTCCTGTCCTTCGACAACGTCACCTTCTCCTACTCCGGCGACCCCAAGGACGACTTGTACCGCAACATTGACCTCGGTTTCGACATGGACTCGCGTACCGCCCTCGTCGGCCCCAACGGTGTCGGCAAGTCCACCCTGCTGCGCCTGATGACCGGCAAGCTGTCTCCCACCGCCGGTTCCGTCAGCCGTCACACTCACTTGAAGCTTGGTCTGTACTCTCAGCACTCCGCCGAGCAGCTCGACCTGACCAAGTCGGCTCTCGACTTCGTCCGTGACAAGTACAAGGACAAGTCCCAGGACTACCAGTACTGGCGTCAGCAGCTGGGCCGCTACGGTCTCAGCGGTGAGTCCCAGACCTCCCTGATCGGTACCCTGTCCGACGGTCAGAAGTCCCGTATCGTCTTCGCCCTGCTCGCCATCGAGAGCCCCAACATGTTGTTGCTCGACGAGCCTACCAACGGTTTGGATATCCCTACCATTGACAGTTTGGCGGACGCCATCAACGCTTTCAGTGGAGGTGTTATTGTCGTTTCTCACGACTTCAGGTATGTTTTTGCCGTGTTCTTTTCCAGCGTCACCTCGGTACTAACGTCTCTCGCAGACTTTTGGACAAGATTGCCAAGCAGATTCTGGTGTGCGAGAACAAGACTATTAAGCCTTGGGAGGGCACAATAGGCGAGTACAAGAACTACCTCCGCAAGAAGATGATTTCGTCCGGTGCTGTCTAAGATTTTTTTGTTCTTTTTTTTTTGATAAAAAAGGAAAAACAATTCACGACACATACCAAAAGGCTGGGTGCATGTTCTCTCAAAGTGGGTGGTTGGTTTGCTGTGTTTTTCGTGGTTGAGAGGCGAGAGGCATATTAGAACGAACACATGATACGTTCACGACTTCCAACGAATTGAGTGCCGCCGCCACGACCGTTCATGACCCAGGCCGGGCAGGACCACCAAAATTGGGAAAAGAGAGGATGAAGCGGCTTTCTGGGAAAAAGGGACGAGTGGGAAACAAATCGGCAATCGGCATCCGCAATCCGTATTCTGAAGCGGCTGCTGGCATTGGCAAATGGGATAGACAGATATCTGCGTTTGCGAACCTTTTTTTCTCTTATTTTACGTCTTTGTTAGATGATGAGGACAATCAATAGAGGCTTCGGCCATTCAGTAAAGTGCGCTCTTGCCCATGGGCTGTGAACGATATATTGGTGCGATTGGAATACGCGTAGAGATGTGAATATCGGTTTTAAGCCGGTTAGCCCCGAGTTGGTTCTGACAAGGAGGTGAGTTGGCAAAAAGGGAATGGTTACAGCGGCAAATGCGAGAGGGGAGGGAGTCAGTGAGTCAGGTACTGGGCAGGGCATCTCCCCAGAAATGCCCGTCTGCAGACAGAAGGCGGTAGGATGATGACGATGCACGTGATAAGCGGGATTACGGAAGAGAAGGCACCACGGGTGGAACGGCTGGGACGGGAACTGGTTCTCGGACAAGGATGCGGGGGGGCTCGGCGCGGGTTTGGCGTTGCGGAGGACCAATGAGGAGGACCCGGAGAGTTGGGATTTGTGGGGACAGGGGTATGATGGTTTGGTAATTGATGATCGAGACGGCAATGTTTGGGTTGAACGACGAGGTCCAGGGTGTACTGTTCAGTTCAGAGAAAGCTTGGTATCCTTGGGAAGACGATGGTGAACGGTAAATCATGAGGAGAAAGGTGACTGCACTAACAATTTTGTCGGCAGGACAGATCTGATGAAGTGTGCTTACCCCGTCCCTCCCCAACCAACTGAAGGGCCCTCGGCTGGTGAATGGGAAAGGGACGTGCATCGCGAAGTGGAATCGGGCTTATCATCCGTGGAATAAATGAAGGTGAAGAAAATTGGGGTGAGACGGATATGTGAGAGATGTGAGAGGAGGAAGAGCATGGCTGTGGTTTGATTGAGTGGGTTTCGTCAGAAACTGTCATTTCGCTGACGCCCCTTCGCTGCAGATGTCGGACACTTCAGCAGGTTTTGGGGGGAGGGGAGCATCGCCAGCCCACTCGCTCTGCAACCATCGCAATCGCCCTTCTGTATCGTGAACCAGAAACGAATATCGACGTCGTTCCTAGTCATCCGGGAGGGAAGGCTCTGTGTAGGTCTCCAAGACAAGTTTGTAAGAGGAATGTGAGCAAGTCAAAAATCCACGAAGGAAAAAGTCAGGTGCGTGGCTCGTATGGCAGATTTGAGTTCTGTGGTTGGCGAGCTGAGTCGGGGGCGGCGGGTGTCTGGGGTTCGCAGAATTGAAGCCATTCCCAGCGGGTTTCCGGGGCATTCGGTACTTTGCTTTTGGTTGGCGGGGATGGCGGGATGAATGGGATGTTCGTGATGCGATGATCTGGCTGGAGTTGTGGTTGTATGTGCTGTTCGGTGTTTGTATTGGATTTCCTTCACCTCTCTTGCTCATTGACCTCCACGTTTGGTTTTTTGGGGGGTTATTTCTTCTCTTTTCTTTTTTTGCTGCCGTGGCCTCTGGCGGTCGAGAATTGTCGAAAAGGACGGGATTGATGGGATTGATGGGGAGTGGATGGGTTGGTCAGGAGCTGGGCTGGGGGCGTGGGAGGCTGAAATGCCTCAGGAGGAGGAAGTCCTGATTTGTAGCTCTAGCTTGTGGATTGCCAAAGAAAGTACTCATCAGTACCTTATCTATGTCATCTGGACTGATGTGGGCTGTGGGCTGGACTGGGCCGACCGGGGGTCAAGGAAGGCACAAAGCAACCCAAGAGGCTCAGACGTGCGCCGGGATTGGCGGGAGCGGATCACGCTAAGCCCAAATGAGGAGACCGGTGGTGAGGCACCTGGGCCCCGTCGTCCTGCCTGCTGGGTGCTTGGTGCTTGGAAAGAGCTGGGAAGGACCCGGACCAAGCAAAAACCGCAGCAGGAGGCGTGAAGGTGCAGGTGCAGGTAATTAGTGGAGGTGAAGAGAGCGAGCAGGTGCGACTGACGACCAGGCCCTTCCAAAAATGGGTGAATCGCGACGGGATCCTCACGGGAAGCAGGAACTGAGAGCAGCAGGAAGGAGGAGGTCGGAGGCAGGAGCACACTCTTGCTGTTTAGGTATGAGGGGAGGGAGGGAACAAGGCAGGAGGACAGGTTCACTACGTGACTTGAACACACAACTGCCATACGGAAAGTGCGGCTATATAGCAATTGCCCAATTCGAATATCTCGTCTCGAAGTGTCGTGATCTGTGTTCCCTAGAATAGACAGACAAATCAAGCCAGCAAACGAGGTTCAATCGCGGGCATCGACGACGCACCTCTTTCGCCCGCCTTAGCATTCGCCTTGCCTTGCCCTCGCCTCGCCTTTTGCCCTCGGCCACCCGTCCGCCGCGTCTTGCTGCGTCCCGTCGCTGCGTCGTCCATGTCCTCGTCCACGGCCAATCCACCCATCCCATCAGTGTCATCTCCCCCCAATATCCGCTCACTTTCAGTCTCTCACGCTCTGCTCACTCTCCCCTTCCGGTCCCCGATCCATCATCTCATCCCCCTTCCTCTTTCTCGGTCCCATTCCCACTTGCCCTCCCACCCCAATCCCTTTCCTTTTCCCCCCATTATCTTGTTTTTCTGTTCCAGGTGCATAATAACCAACATCGTCATCACTACCATCACCACCGCCGCCACGACACCTTCACGAGGTATATCATAGCAGGGCAGGGCACAGAATCATAGCGCGCTACTGCCAGACTGTCCGGCGTGACCACATCGGCCCAGCTCCCACCAACATACCAGAGACAGCGAATTGCGCCCGTCGCATCGATCGAAAGCTACGCACCGCAAAGCCAAGCCAAGCTGCTGGAAGCTGGGCGCCTCCAACTCAAAATCCAACGTCGGAGACGCCAACAGCTTGGAGAGCCATCTGCGTACCTTTTCTCAGCTCCGAAATCCCACCTCCCACGCATCTCTCGACACCCATCGGTTGCCATTGCCACCCGCCTTCTTTCAGCAGTTGGACATCACAGCGACGCTCCAATTCCTCTGCCCTAACTTCGCGATACCATCACCCATAGATACTCATTTCGCGGAACCCGGCGCGCCTATCACCTGCCCCCCATCCCTGCACTTCCCCACGACGCCAACCAAACACCACTCCATTACGACCTCTTTTTCGCGATCCGCCTCGCCTGGCCTGGTCACGACCCTCTCGAAACCCCCAGCGCGTAATCCAATTCGATTGACACACACACACACCATCTGCACATGGGTCAGCGACAGTCGCACAAGTAGTAATTCCCCTTCTTTCCCTCTTCTCATCCTCTTCGCCGTCGCCTCGTCGTGCACTACTCTTCCGAGGTGCCGCCGCCTCATCGCATCACCAGCACGATGGAGCAACCCAAAGACTTCCGCTCGACGGTGCTGCAGGCGCCTTCCCGCCGCGACGGCCGCGAAGACGATCGCGACCGTCGCCATCACCGCGACATCATGAATCCGACACCCGGCAGCACGCGCCATTCGGGCTTCAGCCTGCGATCGCCTACCCAGTCCGACTTTCACCACCCGCAACACTCTTCATACTCGCCAAAGGGTCCTTCACATCCGCAATACTCCCCGCCGTCCCATCAGTCGGGCTTGTCCCACCCGAATCCCATCTACTCTTCGTCCTCATCGGCAGCCGGCGGTCCGCTTGCGCCGTTGCCGGCTCTGGGTGGTATTAGCAACAGCTCCGGCGCCGGCCATCACCAGGCTCCTCCGTTGTCGCCGCTACATCCTCCCAGCGGATACTACCCGCCGCCCGAGTCGCATTCGTCGCGTGAGAAGCCGACAACGAGCAGCTACTACGACCCCTTGACCGATACTACAAGAGAGAGGAGGGTCTCGGACGCAGGATCGTGGCATAATAACGCGGCCAAGACGTCGCCGTCCAAGGTATGACGAGCTCCTTTTGTTTGTCGTTTAGCTATGGTTCGTTCTCATTGCCCATAATCATGTACGCAACGCGATGCGATGCAATGTGATGCGACACGTGTGGTTGTCGCCGTATTAAGAATAGCCTGCTCGGTCGTCACTTTGCACCCTCAGAAGCTGTACATCACGTATCGTGTATCAATCACTCCCTCGCACTTTGTAGTGGTGGCGGCGGCGGCAGCAGTTGCAGCAACAGCAAACACATGAATCGTTTGCTCGATAGTGCTTCTTTCTACTGCTGCTCCTGCTGTCGTTGTCTGTGCAGCTGATCGTCCAGTGGCTAGCTGTCTGCTGCTGATGCTGGCAGCACTGCTTCGTGCCGTCGTTGGTGTTGGTGCTTACGCCTTTGTAAGCTATGCTGGCTTTCCCCAATCCGGTTTGTCGGAGACGATGGCGCGGCAAGGTCAGACAGAGCGGCGAGAAGGCAAAAGCAGCACCGAGGGGGGGAGAAAAGCACCAGCAACAGCGGCGACGGGAATGCTTGGGTCCCCTATTGTTCACGGCTTCAATGACACCACGTCTCTTCTCTTCCCACACCCCCTTTCTGATTCGCAGCAGTAGTAGCTGTCGAGAGCAAAGCAAGCAAAGCAGTAGCTGGCTAGCCTGCCTACACTCTGTTCATCTCCTTCATCCATTTCCTTTCCCCTTACGCCCTTACTCCTCTGTCTCCATCGCCATCTCTGTCCATCGCCATCTCTGTCCATCACCGATCCAGCGTCTCCAGATCCATTTCATCCCTTCCACCTGGACCTGGAGCCTGCGACCGACGAACCTGCGACCTGGACGGCCCCCTTCCCATTCAACTTTTTCCCTCCACATGTCCACGGTCCAGCAGTCCTTCCTTTTCACGTCCACGTCCCCTTCCAGCTCCGGCCCATCTCCAACTTTACCCGAATGAAAATTCCCAACCAACCCAAACCAGCCCAGTCCTCAACCCAAAATTCTATTTTCTCTCCCCCTTCCCTTTTTTCCATCTACCTACCTTACTTAATCCATCGCGGTCTGCGTCGTGTCCACCTCTTCCCATCCGTCAAACCGTCAAACCCACGACTAATCGATTTTTGCTTTCTTCACCACACAGACCCGCGACCTTTACGGTAATTACTCGCAAACCGAGCAGGCCTCTCGCGACTCTCACGCCTACTACAAGAACGGTGCAGGCTACACATCACCTTCTGCAGCACACTTTCCCCCGAGGAGTCCGCGATCGCTCTCTCATCACTCCCACCAACCGCCTGCCGGCTCCATCAGCCCGTCGAACAGGGCTACGACGCACATGACGTCCCCCAGCCTGCGGCATGCTGCCTCGCCCAGCGTGCACGCATCTTCAAATGGAGGCGCCGTCGCCTCTCTCCCGCCTCTGGGCAAGCCCGAGCCTTCTCCCTTGAAAGCACCCGCGCCTGCTAGTGTAAGTGTTTCATCAATTGACGCGCTTGTATTGGCCATCTATTTACAATAACAGACTTCCAGCCGCTCCGCTGACCCCATGTCCTTCTCCAACATCCTTTCGAGCTCTGAACCCATCTCGAAACCAAAGTCAAAATCTCCTCCGCATGTAGAGACCAGAGATAAGGAAAAGGAGAGAGAGACCAGGTCCAATCTCAAGTCCGACCGTGAGAAGCCTCGCTCTGTCGACCCGCCCGCCAAGACCGAACGCGAAGCCGAGATCGAACTTCGTCCTGGACCCAAGGAGCGTTCCAGTACGCCGCTAGTTCGAAAGGAAAAGAAAGAGAGGGTACCTAGAAAGTCCAAGTCGAGGGCTTCTGATTTGAGAGACTCTGAGTCGACGCCCAAGACAAGCCGTCGTTCGTCCTCTAAACTGGAAACCCCGACGCCTCGTGTCCCTGCCAAGCGTCAGGCCAATGGTCAACCCAAGCAGAGGGCTCTCTCTGCCGACAAGGAGAAGAAGGTTCAAGCTCTGATTGCCCAGCTCGATGCCGATGCCGACGACCTCGACGATGCCGGCCTCTCTGATGAGCATGCAGAGTTCCAAGAGCGTGGTAACAAGCGCCGTCGTGTCCTGCAGCTCAAGGACGCCAAGCAAAATATCGAGAGACGCGCGGACTTCGCCATCGAGATGGGCCGCAGGCTGACGGTTCATGCCGACCTCGGAAAACGCCGCTATGACGACATTTACTACGAAGAAGCTATGAACGAGGTTCGAGAACGCGAGCTGTTCGCCGAGAAGGAGCGCAAGAAAGACATGCAGCGAAAACGACGTCGCGAGAAGTCTATGGCTGTCACTATGGAGCAGCAGAAGCTGGCCCTCGAGCGCGCTCGTCTCGCCGAGGACGAGACTGAGAAGGCGAAGCATTTGCGCGATGCTGAGCGCGCTAATAAGAAGGCCCAACAGACAAAGCTCATCCTTCAGAAGGGCATCAAGGGCCCTGCCCGCAACCTGGTGGAGCTCAATCTCGAGGGAGGTACTATGGCTACTTTCCAGGCAACCGATATGGAACCCGGCAACAAGCCCAAGGGCAAGGGCCGTGGTGGCCCCAGGCCGAAGAAATCTAAGGAGCAAAAGCAGGCGGAGAAGGATTCTGCAGAGGCCGCCCAGGCTGCCATCGACGCCGGCGAGGAGCTGCCCACTAAGGACGAGGGCAAGATCCGAATCAAGTTCAGCAAGAAGAAAGACAAGGAAAAGGAGAAGAACAAGGATAAGGAGATGGACGAGCCCGACCTTGACATTCCCGACGGAGAGCTCGACGTCGACGAGGAAACTATCATTGAGCCCGTCGAGGAGAGGAAGGGCAAGAAGGAAAAGAAGCAAAAGGGGAAGAAGGACGATAAGCCTGAGGAGCCTCCCAACAAGGACGCCAAGTTCGAGACCAAGGGTTTCCTTCAGATTTACGACCAGATTTGGCGCGACCTTGCTCGCAAAGACGTCAGCAAGACCTACAAGCTTGCGGCAGAGTCGTACCAGATCAAGGCCTCGAACCTGAAGAAGACAGCCATCCTCGCGTCCAAGGAGGCTAAGAGGTGGCAACTCAGAACGAACAAGGGCACCAAGGACCAGCAGGCCCGTGCCAAGCGCGTCATGCGTGACATGATGGGCTTCTGGAAGCGTAACGAGCGTGAGGAGCGTGACCTCAGGAAGGCTGCCGAGAAGCAGGAGATTGAGAACGCCCGCAAAGAGGAAGCAGACCGGGAAGCCGCCCGTCAGAAGAGGAAACTCAACTTCCTCATTTCCCAGACCGAGCTCTACTCCCATTTCATCGGCAAGAAGATCAAGACCGATGAAGTCGAACGCAGTACTGATAACCCCGAGATTGCCGCCGCAAACAAGGACGAGACTCAACAGAACAAGAATCTGGATATCGACGAGCCCAGCGGTCCATTGGGTGCCAAGGTCACCAACTTCGAGAACCTGGACTTTGACGAGGAGAGCGAGGAGAACCTGCGCGCAGCTGCCATGGCTAACGCTCAAAACGCCATCGCCGAGGCGCAGAAGAAGGCCAGGGCATTCAACGAACCTCAAGGTCCCGACATGGACGAGGAGGGCGAGATGAACTTCCAGAACCCTGCCGGAATGGGCGACGTTGAGATCGAGCAGCCCAAGTTAATCAACGCCCAGCTCAAGGAGTACCAGCTCAAAGGTCTCAACTGGCTCGCCAACCTCTACGAGCAGGGCATCAACGGTATTCTCGCAGACGAGATGGGTCTCGGAAAGACTGTTCAGTCTATCTCCGTCATGGCCTACCTCGCCGAAAAGTACGACATCTGGGGTCCCTTCCTCGTCGTTGCACCTGCATCTACTCTTCACAACTGGGAGCAGGAAATTAGGAAATTCGTGCCGGAGTTTAAAATCCTCCCGTACTGGGGATCTGCTGGTGACCGAAAGGTTCTTCGCAAGTTCTGGGACCGCAAGCACATGACCTACAAGAAGGATGCCGCCTTCCACGTCTGCGTCACATCATACCAGCTTGTGGTCTCTGATGTTGCGTACTTCCAGAAGATGAAGTGGCAATACATGATTCTTGACGAGGCCCAGGCCATCAAAAGTTCTCAGAGTTCCAGATGGAAGAGTTTACTGGGTTTCCATTGCAGAAACCGTCTGTTGCTTACTGGTACACCCATCCAGAACAACATGCAGGAGTTGTGGGCCTTGCTCCATTTCATCATGCCTTCGCTCTTCGACTCTCACGACGAATTCAGCGAATGGTTCTCAAAGGATATCGAGTCGCACGCACAGAGTAACACCAAGCTCAACGAGGACCAGCTCAAGCGTCTCCACATGATTCTCAAGCCTTTCATGCTTCGTCGTGTCAAGAAGCATGTGCAGAAGGAGCTTGGCGACAAGATTGAAGAGGATGTCTACTGCGATCTCACCTACAGGCAACGTGCCATCTACAGTAACCTTCGCAACCAGATTAGTATCATGGACTTGATCGAAAAGGCTACTGCAGGCGACAACGACGACTCGGGCACCCTGATGAATCTCGTCATGCAATTCCGAAAGGTTTGCAACCACCCGGACTTGTTCGAGAGGGCCGACACAACCTCGCCTTACTCGTTCAGCTACTTTGCCGAGACAGCTTCCTTCATCAGGGAGGGCAATGAAGTCACAGTGGGCTATTCGACTCGTAACACCATCGAGTATGACCTGCCGCGACTCATTTGGAGGGAAGATGGCCGCCTGACCAAGGCCAACATCAACAATCCCAAGGTTGGCTGGCGAAACAAGAACCTGCAGCACATGATGAACATCTTCACGCCTGAGCATATTCGCGACAGCTTGGAGGGCTTTGATAACTTCTCATGGTTACGCTTTGCCGATGCCAGCCCCAACGATGTATACAAGGCCAGCCACCAGGACGTCTTCGCCCGTGCTGTCGAACTTTCTCAGAAGAGCAATCGTCTGGGCCACATGAATGTCGCTTACGACGAGCCTGAGGACGTCAACTTCACCCCAGCACACGCTCTGTTCCAGATCAAGGCGCGCAAAAACCGCCAGCCTCTGGCCGACATCACCGAGCAAGGCATTCTTGCCAACCTCATGAATGTCGCGCGCACCGAGTATGTCGACAGTGGTTTGGGACGTCTCGAGCAGGCCGGTCGTCCTCGTGCCTCCGCACCCCCTATTCAGGTCAACTGTAGCAGCCGCGGAGCGGATCTCGAGCGGGAGAGCATCATGTTCAACATACCCATGCGCAAGACTCTGTTTGGCCCGACCATCCGAGAAGAGCGTGCCATGGTTACGGAGAAGATTCCTCTCGAGCGCTTCCCGCCTAGGAAATTGTTACCCGCCCCTGACAACGACAAGAAGAAGTTCACCAACATTGCCGTGCCATCCATGCGTCGCTTTGTCACGGACAGTGGCAAGCTCGCTAAGCTCGACCAGCTACTTACTAAACTCAAGGCTGAGGGACATCGCGTGCTATTGTACTTCCAGATGACCCGCATGATTGATCTCATGGAGGAGTACTTGACTTACCGTAACTACAAGTACTGTCGTCTCGATGGTTCGACTAAGCTCGAGGACAGAAGAGACACGGTCGCCGACTTCCAGACTCGCCCGGAGATCTTCATCTTCCTCCTGTCCACCCGTGCTGGTGGTCTCGGTATCAACCTTACATCCGCCGATACCGTCATCTTCTACGATTCCGATTGGAACCCTACCATTGACTCGCAGGCCATGGACAGAGCTCACAGATTGGGTCAAACACGTCAAGTCACGGTGTACCGTCTCATCACTCGCGGTACCATCGAGGAACGCATCCGCAAGCGTGCTCAGCAAAAAGAAGAAGTGCAGCGCGTCGTTATCCAGGGAGGTGGTGCTAGTGTCGACTTCTCTGGTCGTCGCGCTCCTGAGAACCGCAACCGCGACATTGCCATGTGGCTTGCGGACGATGAGCAGGCTGAGATGATTGAGCGGCGCGAGAGGGAGATGATTGAAGCTGGCGAATTTGACAAGCCTGAGAAGAAGAAGAAGATTGCCAAACGCAAGCGCGTGGTCAACGAGAACCTTAGTTTGGATGAGATGTACCACGAGGGTAAGTCGATTTTCATCCGTCAGTCACACCTACAACGAAGCTAATCGTACTACAGGCGAGGGCAACTTCGACGATCGCAACGCTGCCAATGGCACTTCAGGTACCGCCACGCCCGTGAATGAGCCCGACGTGAAGGGAGCGAAGAAGCGACGCATGGGCGGCAAGAAGGCCAAGACCTTGAAGCAGAGACTCGCCATCGCAGATGGCCAAACCGACATGTGATGCTCTTACTGGGAGCACTTGACACGATAGAGAAAGACAGAACATTCGTTTTTGCAAGACGACTAGCAAAACGAAGGGGGTTTATGGATTGTAGCAGTATGAAAGCGGACGAAACAAGCTGGGCGCGAATTTGCCTGGCGTCAAGAGGGATTTGATTGCATCAAGACGACGAACGCCGCTTGTATGCTGCAGCTTGCTTGTTAGACTTTCTTACAAAAAGCTTCTTTGTGTTTATTTCACTTTTATTTGGGGTTGGTCGGCGGTTTGCCCTAGACGGTTTTCCAAGGATAGTGATCCTAGGATGAATGGAATTCGAATGCTTTGGGGGGGCCGGCTGGTTGTATGAGACGGGGTGAGATGTATTACTACCTTAGACAATGAAGTCAGTCCCAAGATATGAGTTACGTGGGTGGAGTGAGATTTATCCTATATAATGACCATGAGGATCTTGGATGTCTACTTGGCTTGTTGCGAATTGGTACACTCACGCATCGTCACAGACCTCCAAAACTCTGCTGAGAAGCCTACGCAGCCCGTACAACCAGGCCATGACAATTAAGGGCTTGATCTCAGGTGGCTCATTCCAAGGCCTAAGTGAATTACCTGGTCGCCGATGGTCAAGTCTGCTTAGCCAACTTGACACTATAGGTGCGGGTTCCTTGGCAGCAGTGTTCTCCGTCGTCGTTGATCGGGTGTTACCGGAGTATACTGACGCCGAAGGGTTTTGTCTGGCTCATCGCAGTGGGAAATGACCCACCCCGTCACGATTCCTGGGGTTGAGAATCGCGAAATTGAACCGGAGAGTATTCTCGTGCTGCACCACATGGTGTGGTTGCTGAGGTGGAACATCGAGGCTCGAGGTTGCCTGTTTCCGGAATGGATAGTAGAGTCGTCTCATACATCATCCCCTCGAGTGGATGAAGATGTTGGCCCAGAGCACAGCGTAGCCAGAATTAATCAGGCATTCATCTGCCCTATTTGAAAATCTGGCAAAGTATAAGCTCTCCCGTCCTCCGGTGGATACTTGATCGCCATTGTGCGCTTGTTGTAGTCTTTGCAGCAACATGGCGTGGCGCGGAGGAGCTAGATGCGTCACTGAGGACCACCGGTAGATCACGGCAGTTCCGGTTCTACATAGACAGAAATGTGCCTAAAGAGGTTCACATTCGATCTCGTCGTTTCCGGGGTATTGCGCGGCTACTGATCCGGACGACGGACGGCGAGAGGTTGGCTGTTGGTTAGCATGGATCAGTAAATGTCCGTCACGCGGATGTCTTGTATGGGCTGTTTGCGTATCAGCTTGGGATCCTTTGGTGATTTGCGTGAAGCATATAATACTAGAATTCTACCAATCTCATTTTCGCCGAGACAAAACCTTGCGAGTACGGTCCCCCCCTTTAGCGGCGAGGCTTTGTTCTCCCTGATCGAGCATCAATTCCGCGAGGTGATATAAAGCATTGTTTGCGGGCCATGAGTGCTGAATTTGCGGGCAAACACCTGGCATCGAGTTGTTCTCTTTCTCACTAATTGGGGGTAACGCGACCACCAATTGTCTTTACACAAGTACTGGTCATCTCAGGCGTGTACACTTTGAAAGTTGGCGTTCTTGATAGCGCGTATGGGAGGTCTCCGGCGTCTATCATCGTTCTTTGAGTATTGCGTTGATTTCTCTAGAGACAACGCTAGGGATTGATATCCGACTTCGAAATCAACCGGGCAAGGGACTGAGATGGTGTCGATGAGGCAGGCCAGGGATTCTATCCAGGAACAAAACCGGACCGAGTGGACGTTTGAGTTCTTATCCATGACTGAGGGCGTCGGACTCCCCTCTTATGCTTTCCAGCAGTTCTGGTCCAAGTATCACTACCCGCTACTACTACTATTTGCCCACGAAAAAGCCAATGACGGGAATTCCGACAACCTGTGGGATGGTTGATGCGTCATCCTTTCAGTCAAGGGACATCGATGGTAGGTGTATTTTGGTTGTCAAAACGCTGGATGGATTCTCCCTGCGACGTAAGTAAATATTACAATTGGTAGTGACTCAGAAGACGAGCAGAGGGTCAAATTGAAGAGGGATGGAAGTTAAAGACTCCCTCCGCATTTCGGGGTTGGGCTAAGCCTCGGGGCGAAGCAGGCTGGACATTGCATTGTGAGATCTAAGACTACTGAGTAAACCGGGGTGGAACTGGAGAGCAGTAGGAGCGCTGACGTCTTTCCTCGCCGTTGCTGAGCTATGTATACTGTGGCATTCCGGGAGATTAGTTTATGATGGGTTCAGTGGTTACTCAGATTCGTCTATTAAGCTTGGCGATGTTTGCAAACCACATTCAGTACATCTAATTATAAACCCTAAGCTATCTACTTCATAAGCCTTGGTGTTCAACTTTTGCAGCTGCAGCTGTCATTAAAATTCTAGTTGACTGGGTTATCAATGCCTTTGTTTGGCTTGCGAGGTGTGGCCAAGCCATTAGTGTTTACCACAGACCCATGGGTTCTCTTCAAAAAACCTGCGTTGATCGGTTAAGGAAGGCAGAAGAACAAAAACAGTCGGTCTATTTTCTTGTGATGTAAAAGGCTAAGGTATACGAAGCACACAATATCCGGGACATGATGTATACCTTCATGGTGGTTTCCCGTCTTTCTTCTTTTTATTAGCCTTTTTGCGACCCTGAATTGAGCATAATCGAATAGCATGCCTCAAGTAATATGCGGCAGAGACATGGATGATATTGTGGTAGTGCAGAAGTGTACCACAGGACCAGCAGGCTACGATGATGTCCAGCACAATGCCTCAGCGACGACGAAGGCATGCATGGATACAGTTCAAGGCTGATATCTCCGATGTACCTCATCAGGCTCCTTATTGCCTCCCAACCCCTCTCTACCATGGAAGAGATCGCATGAACCAGAGCAGATTGAAACTCAATGAATTAATAATATTCGACGCAGGTAGCCGCCGGTCCAAGAGATTTCAATAATCTAGCTTCAAAAGCAGGCAGCCTTCCAGATTCATTCTTTCTTCTTTATTGCGTATGGTCTATTGCAACAACGATACAGTTCGATGCGTTTAGACTGCTTGTAATAAAGTGAGAAAGAAGATGGAGGCGATGGTCGTTCTATTACTCATGAGTATGATATGCACTGCCACATCATACGAAACCTCGAAACTCCCCGAGCGATCAACATGACGGGACGCCGTCTCGTCAACATGGCTGGATGCTTGCTGTAATAAGGAGCCAAGAAACCACCAAGTAGGAGCATTATAAGAGCATTGACGTTGACTGAGGGGAGCGAGGACGAGAGATTATGGAGGGCGTCATGGTATCTGAAGATATTTTTGGAATGGGGGCTGGAGACTTGTTTTCACGATCAAGGAAAACAGTTGTAGAAAGTGGGCATAGCAACACTGAGGAGTATGCGAGGCGAATGCATTCACTGTCGAGTCAATAATGGATGGCTTTTGCAGTTTATGGACTGGTGGAATATCGAAGAAATCTCTAATCTGCAATGCGATTTTGTCCAGAAGCTTTTATGGTTTGATTAGCCAAGTTCATTATCATGTTGCGCTTCAGATTGTTGTTCTGGTAATTACTTCTACATGTACCAATTAGCTAACAACAACGTCTCAAAGCCACCTGGATCTTACAGAACTGTACTTGGTTCTAAGCACATTTTTTGCCGGCAAAAGAATAGAACATCGCTGCAAAATCAAAAATACATATCGACCTACCTAGGGATCGAACCTAGAATCTTCAGAGCATGACTTGGAAGCCGAAATCTGACGCGATGCCATTTCGCCAGCAGGCCGTACTGGATGCCACCCTCGGCGAATTCGGAAACTAGGGAGGTAGGGGGCCTCCTCTGTGGATTCTGAATCAGGGTGGTACCTTCTGCTGAGGGGACGCATGGGGTAAGAAGGGCCTGCTGTGCTGTGCCGTCGGATGTGTCAAGGGCCCAAGAAACGAAGCATTGCGCTCGTCAATGAGTTTTTTACAGTTCTACTACTTTGTTCTTTAGTAAAAACATCTTCATAAAGGTGAGAAAGGTTTGGCGACCAATGATAGTGTGTATGGAGGCCCAGAACAAAGCTGTCCGGAGCCATTAATCCTTTGCAACGTGAAGGCGATCATCTCTCCCAGCACTAGACCGATTGTGTGTGCCTGAGCCTGCACTGCATCCATTCTTCTATCCGTAATTCCAACTCATTTAGGGAATTCTCTCCTCGAATTTCGCCATTTCTGCAGATATGTTGAGCGATTCGTAACACCCACTGAATAACGACGCTCGGCCCCTCCACTATCCGACGAACTCCTTCGGCCCCGCCAACCCGCTCAGAAGCTCAGTTCAATTGCATCAGCGCTTCGGACGAGACATTCTTGCTCCGAGGCGTCCGGAAATGATGTTCCCGTCATGCATCTATCTAGTCTTTCTTATATTCTTCTCTAACTTTCGGGAAAAATTGACTGCAAATCAAGCCTTATGTCTGTGAAAATGAATAGAGCAGCCTGGCTTACAGCGCCAAAAGCCTACCCATTCAAAGTCGAAGATGCCCCGTTTCCAAAGGCTGGGCCCGGGGAGATCGTGATCAAGAATGTGGCAACTGCGCTTGTGAGTTCAGATGTCTGTTAACGAGCAGAGCTGACCAACCTTGTGAGCGAAAAGAATCCTGCGGAGTGGAAAATCCAGTACGCCTCAATGAGCTCAGTGCTCCGATAACCGGACTGACTTGCTTCAGAGACCTTGGCATAATTGTCCAGAAATATCCGACCATCTTGGGAGCGGATGCGGCCGGGTACGTTGAAGAGGTGGGAGAGGGCGTAAGTCACCTCGAGAAGGGACAGCGAGTGATGGGGTGAGTTAGAGGCCGTGCCCCTGCAGCTCGTCAACTCATCTCTCGGCAGGTATTGCACCGGCTTGGGTCTTCAAAATCACGAGTTCGGGACGTTCCAGCTTTACAGTATGGCCAGCGCCAGTCTGGTGTCGCCCATCCCCGACAACATGAGCTTTGAGAGGGCATCGGTGCTTCCTCTCGCCATCGCGACGGCCTCAGTAGGCCTGTACAAAACGAAGTATCTGGGTCTTCCCCTGCCTGCTCTCGATCCGTCGCCGACGGGAAAGACACTCCTGGTGTGGGGCGGTGCATCATCTGTTGGAGGGACTGCTGTGCAGCTTGCGGTGGCGTCCGGGTTGAGGGTGATCACGACGGCTTCGAAAGACAACTTTGAGAAGGTCAAGGCGTTGGGCGCCGATACGGTGCTAGACTACCACTCAGAAAGCGTCGTGGACGATGCGATCGAGTTTCTCTCGGGTACAGATCTCGCAGGCGTCTACGATGCCATCTCGTCTCCTCAGTCCCTCAAGCCTATCGGGGCCATCTTGGAAAAAGTCGGTCCGCATAAGGTCATAACGGTCCTTCCGAGCGAGGGAAACTATGGAAAGAATGCTTTGTTGTCTTTTGGTGGGCCAAGTCGCAGTCGAATTGAGAGAATGTTGCTAACAACGGCGCAGAGACTGCCTTTCAAATTACGGAGAACCCCGAGAAAGTAGGCGATCCTATATGGCGAGAGTTTGTGCCCGGAGCTCTGAGAAGCGGTCTGTTGCAGCCGAAGCCGGATCCTGAAGTGGTCGGTAAGGGCCTGGAAACGATTCAGATTGGACTGGAGAAGCTCAAGGAGGGGGTCTCGGCGAGAAAGTTGGTGATTCAATTTTAGAGATGTCCGCGGCTGAGGCCGTCTGTGTGCTTTGCTGCATAAGAGATGCAGCCAGCCGCAGGATTCAGTCCGTTCTGCTGGGACAATTTGCATTGAGCGAAGCTTCACCTGAAGCCTTCTCAGCCCTCACCTTCACTCACCTTGACCACATTTCGTTCACCTCGAGCTTGGTCGCAAGCACGTGCTTGTTGTAGTCTTGGTTTCTAAAAGCGACGGCGGGATTGGCTCGGAAGACGCCGGCCTCTTTCGAAATGAGGAAATAAGTGGACCGCAAAATGACGGGACTTCGGAGTTCTCGTTGATCCACAACGTCACGCTGCATCCCATCAGATCAGTGCGTGTGCCCCGCTATCTGGCTATTCTTCTTTTGGCTAGCGTGAATGGCTCCAAGCTGCCAAAGGCGGGCAAGAGCTGGGCGAGCAGGTTCCAGACTTCTCCGAAGACGCCGGCAGTCAGTCATCACTGGCCAACTGCGACGAATAGAAAATGCAGAAGGCAGAAGGCAGTGACGACGTGGAGTAACCGGTGGCAGGAAGGGTCCTTCCCTCGTCCAGATTCGGCGCCCAAAATAAAGCTCTCGGCCATCTCGGTGCCACGAACATGAAAGCTACTGTTCCATGTGTCTGTTTGGCATCCATGGCTTGATTATCACCCGGCTCTGTTTCCTTTCCTCACCTCATCCGACCGGCCCATGCTTCTTCCCTTTGAAACTTGCTTTGCTCGCATTTGCCTCTGACCTCTGGACGGTCGCCTTGCCGCTGGTACCTTAGCCGAACACATCGTTTGATTCTTCCACCGAACAACCTCTCAGATGGCCACGACCTTGCTTTCATAGCTGCCCAAAAGGCGTCAACGCCAACCTGACCGACCGATATCATATCTACTATCTCTCCTCCGCTCTATCAGCCGCGGTGATCATCAAGCTGCGATCTAGTACCTCGTCCGAACCCCGCCACACCAAGCAAGTTGGGTCTCCCAGCTACCCGACTCACCTACTTGTCGCACGCGACACCAAACCCCTCCCTCCCGGTTGAGCCGCCCCGAAGCTTCCCCATCGACCCCTGTCTGCCGTCTACGATCTGGCGGCTTGACGTCAGAGCGACGATTATCTCCCGAATTCTCCTCGACATACCTCCTCAAGCTACACAATCTTCCTGCCAAACTCGAACCATAGCGAAACCCATATACCCCGCGATCATGGCGACCGACGTACACAAGAAGGTGGACGAGGCTGCCCCTGGGCCGGCTGCGAACGCAGGTCTAATCAGAAAATCAAGCGACTCCCACCCGGCAGGTCGCATTAAGCATAACAAGTTGATGCAGATCGTCCGCGGCGTCTTGTTTGCCATCTACTTCGCCGCCTGTTGTGCAAGGTACGCATCGCACTAACTAGCAGCTCACTATGCGATAGGAGACAGACGGAGCTGACTCGACGCCTCTCGCAGTATCTTCCTTACCCAGCTCATGGGTAGCTGGCTTTACTTTGTCAACCGCGAATTCTACTACGCCTACATGGCGCTCACGAAACAGTCCTTCGCCCTCACCACGACCGCGATGACGAAAATATGGGGTCCTACAAAGATCAGGATAAGCGGCGATGCGTCGGTGGCAGGCCAGATCAGACAAGCCCCTAACGGCATGGTCGAGTTTGACTTCCCTGAGCGCCTGATCCTGATCGCGAACCACCAGATCTACACCGACTGGCTGTACCTCTGGTGGGTGGCCTACGCCAACGAGCCGGGCATGCATGGGCATATCTACATTATTTTGAAGGAGTCGCTCAAGCATATCCCCTTAGTTGGATGGGGCATGATGTTCTATGGCTTCATCTTCATGTCGCGCAAGATGTCAAAAGACCAGCCCAGGTTGGCGCATCGCCTGAACAAGCTCAAGATGGAACATACTGGACTTGACGGAAAGAAACACCGCGATCCCATGTGGCTGCTTCTTTTCCCAGAGGGTACAAACTTGTCAGGCAATGGACGCAGGAAGTCAGCTGCATGGGCAGAGCAGAGCGGACTGAAAGACCCTGAACACCTGCTGCTTCCGCGCAGCACTGGCATGTACTTTTGTCTGAAGGAACTGAAGGGAACTTTGGACTACGTCTATGACTGTACTGTCGCATACGAAGGTGTCCCGTAAGTTCTACACTGGCATTCGCCGGCTGTACCCGTGGGTGAGACATGAGCTAACAAACACTCCAGCCGCGGCAAGTATGGCGAGCAGTACTTTACCCTTTCCAGTACATACTTCCAGGGCCGGCCTCCGAAATCGGTCAACTTTCACTGGCGTCGATTCCGCGTTGCTGACATGCCTCTTCACGATCGGAAGGAATTCGATGACTGGGTGCGTGAGAGATGGTACGAGAAGGATGCTCTTATGGAGGAGTACGTCTCTACCGGTCGCTTCCCGCCCAGTGAGGATAATAAGAAGGGGTACATCGAGACCGAGGTGCGCTTGAGAAGCTGGTCTGAGCTCATGCAGGTTTTTGTTGTCGTCGGAGCTGCTGGACTCATCGTTCGCATGTTTCTTACCACGATGCAGAGATGGGGAGTCTTCTGGACATAACCATGAGATGTTTCTTATGAATTGTTAGATTCCTTTGGGCGGAAAGCTGGATAAACGGTGGTATGGCAAGTTTGGGTACTTGGGCCTACTTTCATGATTCCCCCGGTGGCTGGCGATTAGCGAGCGATTGCATACACTGGTTCCTGTCTTAACAGTGTTATGGGTGCTCGGTTTGCTTTTCTTGAGACGACAGCACTTTGCGCATTACTTTTTGACCTTCTCTGACTGCCTGTCGGCTTAGAGAAGAGGACAAACAGGAACAACAGACATTCTTCGTTGAACTAGTCCGGTGTCAACCGAGTGAGACGTCCGGTCTGATAACGGCGTGGGCACTGAGCTCGCTATTTCCGTCATCCCGCATCTACTTAGAGTCTTGCAAGCTTGCAGTCTCTAACGCGAAGGAATCTAAGAAGGCCACGACCCTCACTCGAAGCGCCCAGCTCATATGATCCTTTTTGCCTCCATCGCGGCGCGTGTGAAGCGCAGGCCCAACTAACGTCGATATTAACACCATCGACTCCTGCTTTTGTGACATTCCGCCTCCATTTCAACTAACGAACAATGTTTCAAGCCCTGCTTGATTTAGCATGCGCTTGAAATATTCACGAAATAAGGGCTTCATCGTGTCAACCTTTTAACAAACTGTCTCCCGAGGGTCGGTGCTCTTAGATGCAGTCCTTGCGCACTTTCTCTTCAAGTTCCATAACCTCAGCGGCTTCCGGTCAGCTCATCGCTTTAATCTTCATCCCGAACGAGCGAGATCCAGAGTCGGTGTTGCACTGATGCGAGCTTTTCAGAGGTCGCAAACGCTGAATTACATCTTGACATGGATAGCTCTGGTTTAATTAGATGGATTACCGTTGAGGAAGGCCAGTCTCAATTATCATCATCTACAAGTGATCACTCATCACATAGTTGGACTCTACTTGGTCTTGCTGATGATCTTATAGTCGAGGGAATGCTTCTGCTCCAGATGATGATATCTAGCTTGTCTTGGTCTTGCCACTATGCACCGCATTGAGTCTCTCAATCTCCTTCCTAGCACCGTCCCACTTCTTTCTCTTGCCGTCAAAGTACCGAAAGATGTGCGGGCTGTAGATTCCTCCCATGAGAAGACTGCAGAAGCGAGGCTCCTGGTACCAGAACTTCAGTCCCCTCCAACCCCAGCCGAGGTGCTCGTTCACACCAGTACCGGCCGCACGATCCACCCAATCAGTCCATTCGGTCCCGTTCACCACTTGCGCCATGACGTTGCCAGCCTTTGCCAAATCGGTGATCCAGGCTTGGTGCTCGTCTATCGCGCGCTCGATCTCTCGCCGAGCGGGCAAAGCCGAGCTTCCCTTCCAGATCTGCACGACCGCCATGGCAGCCAGGTCGGATATCTGGAAAGCACCGGCGGGAAAGGCGACGCAGCCCATGAAGGCCAGAGACTCTGGGTACTTTTCAGAAAGCACATTCTGGTAGAGGCGGGGGAGCGGCTTGCCCCTGGAACCCCTCGCCGCCGACCACTCCGGGTTTTCTCGGCTCGTGGGATCGGCTTCGGGGTCCAGCATGCCGAAGTCCGACGTGTATCCCGTGCAGTAGATGATGGCGTCGACTCCCAAGACCCGGCCGCTCGCGAGTTCGACCTCGTCGCCGCCGACGGCCCCGGCAACCCCTTCCACGGACTCGACGTCTCCACGCTCGAGCGCCGGCACGAGCTCGTCCGAGACGACGGGATTGGTTCGTTTGAGGGACGGCGCGGGAGACAGCTTCCATTCGGGGCGGAGTGTAAAGTTCTCGTCCTGCAGCCTTTTGACGAAGACGTTGAAGAAGGCCTCGGAGAGCCTCGGGGCGATGGACTCCAAGACGTTCTGGACCATCATGAAGCGGACGTTGGCTGTGTGGTCTACTGGTTTGCCCTTCGAGGCTCGTGGGATCTTTACCCGGCGTGAGCCCCCTTTCCTTGGAGAGACGAGATCGGATATTAGACAAAAGCCTCGACTCACGATGACGGCGCCCTCCCTGTGCGACAGGTAAATCTTGCTGGCGTGCCCGATAAGCGTGACGGCGGTATCGGCGCCACTGTTACCCAGACCAACAACCAGAACCCTCTTGTCCTTGAAATTCTCCGGCCTGGCGATAACGCCTGTCATTTTTATAGCTCAAATGGAAAAAAATGCGACTGAAAATGGATTGGAAACGTACCTCTTGTATGATCTTGAATGTAGCTGTTCACCCCTGAACAGCTCAATGTTTCTGATGTCGGGATAGCTTGGCGTTTGGTTCATCCCCGTCGCCATGATGACCTTGTCAAAGGGCTCCTGCGAACCGTCGATTTCCAGCAACCATTTCTCGGTGGCCTCATCGCGACGGACGCGCTTGACTCTTGTCTCAAGCCGTATGAACGGGCGCAGGTTGAAGTGATCTGCGTAACTCTCGAGATAGGCCTCCACGTGTCTCGCAGTGCATTGACTCGGGACGTCTGTGCTAGAGGCTGAGTACTTACTACGCACACAGGTGAAGAGTAGGGTTTTACCTGGAGAGAATGGGAAATCCGTGAAACACCCCTTCGAGTTCGTTAGCTTAGGATGCACGATCATAGAAGCTGCTGTCTCAGTACACACGCGTTCTTTGGAGATATTCACGATGGTCGCTGGTTGTTGTTACTCGGGTTTCTTCAATTGCACGAAAGACGGGGGGCCCCTTCTCATACTCGGAAGAACCGAAGTCTTGTCCTCTGTGGTGTACTTCCACAATCCTCCAACGTGGGAGCTGCTCTCGAAACCGGTCGCCTGGAAACCCTCTTCTAGGCAGTTCTTCAGGGCGACGAGGCCGAGCGCGCCTGCATTTGGTCAGGAAGAGGTCGCTTCGAGGGTTTCTCCTGATCTTTTATGTCTCTCACCTAGGCCAATCACTGCAACCTTGCTGCCGTCGTCCATGGGCTTCTCTCGCAGGCGGAAAAGCGGGTGGAGTCAAAGGATTGGTGGCAGTTGGGGAGAACGAGGAACTTGGCACACATTTATGAACGTCCCACGGAATGCTGACGAGGCAAGAAAACGCCGAGGAAATCGATGATCCTTTCAGGTTGTTGCTGACCGAACGGTTTGCCTGTGGCGTCGGCTATCTGGGCTCTCATTGGAGCCAACAGGTGTCTATGAGACAATCCGAGGAGACGCGTAGAAGCTATGTGATTGGATCCCTTATTTCTCCGACTATGTTGGGGTCATCGAAGCATGAGGTCTTCTAGCTCGGGAATCTATTTAGCGCGATCCCGAGATGGGTAACATTCATGACATTCGCGCACATTGCCCTATGATTGTTAGTATTGCACATGGAGGTGGCTCTGTCAGATGACGTCAATTTCAATCGAAGAATCGTAGAGTCGTGTTCAAGCTAAATGTCGATCGCCTATTCCATATCCCCTCACGAGTGAACATTGAGACCAAAATAGCCATGCCTCATGTTGTGTAGCCACCACCCTCGACGTGCTTCCGAAGAGAACAAAAGATGCCGAGGCATTTCCTGTGATGCCCGCGAACCGGAAGCTCTCAACATCTTCTCAGTAAGAGCGGCCACGGATGCGAGGAATTTTGGGTTCACCAGGCAAGTTTTCGCTGATCGGGCTCGGTAGCGGGACGGGAGGAGGATCGATGGGGCTTGGTAACGAAACGGGTGGAACGTCGGGGACATCGATTGGGCTGGGTAGGGGAACCGGAGGAACATCGGGGACGTAGATGGGACTCGGAAGCGGAACGGGAGTAACATCGATCGGGCTGGGTAGCGGAACTGGTTGAGGATCGAGTGTGATGATCCTGTCCAGCTCCGCAATGAGGACTTCGGGAAATTTGCGCAGCGAAACCTCATCGTAGTCGTTGGTGGTGATGACAGCGCCATTGAAAAAGCTGGGACCTTCGTACTTCCTCACAACCCAGATATCGCCGCCCCTCGCGAGCTTCGCAAGGAACCTGTCAAGATCCACACGCTGACAGGAGTTTTGATTAGATACATGTTGAGATGACTGTGGAGTTTGAAGATTTCAGGAGAAGCGGTTTCACTCGACTTACAGGTCGAAGGATCACGATGTATCGCCCAGCCAGGACACTGACGACGAGGGAGAGGAAGGTAAAAAGGCCGGTGAAGCGCATGATGGCGCCTTGGTGAAGTGACCGATGAGTGGTTTGGGTGTAGTTATCTGTGGAACTATCTGCTCTCTCCGCGATTGTCTTGCAAAAGAAAAACGACGTGGCCGGGTGCAACACCTTGGCCTTTTATGTCTGAACGTTGCACGTTGCTTCAACGACTCCTTCCTTCCACAGAGCACAGAGCAACACCAGATGTCACCATGGAGCCATGCGGGGTTGAAGCAAAACACTCTCGGCTGAAGACGTGTCCGCTATCCAACCCGAGAAAGAATGGCCGCCATCGTCGTGTGCCAGTATGCCAAGCCATGGTCAAGACATTCGCTTAGAGTGCAGGCTCAGCCAAAGGCCTGAGATTTTGGTGTTGGTTTACAAGTTGGCTGACCGATCAAGAGTCGAGACTTTCTTTTCTGTCAGCAAGGGCGAATCAAGAATCGGGTTGTCTCTCTTGGGGCTCGCATAAGCGGAAGATCTACGTCAGTTCCTCGTTGCGGACATTCCTACACTTCTCGAAGGGAGACTCCCAGCCATAAACGGCAATGCTGCGCCCCGGAAAAGGTCAAGTTGAAAAAGCGTTTCACATTTCGCGGGCCGCAAACGCTCCAATAGGACCGAATTAGAAAATCTAACCTTCTCGGAACATGTTCACATCCACCCGACGCTGCGTCAACGGGGTCTAACATTCGAACCATCGGCTCGGCACGTCACGCCACCCCGCCCGGGCACTGTTGGATCGCCCACGATATTATTAAGCACTCAGTAAGCCCTAGCACCTGGCCGGCATCCAGGGTTTTCGGGCGCGCGTATATCTCGGGCGTCTCGTACTTTGAGACCCTTCGGGTAAGGCACTTCAAGACAGGCGGACCTCGCTCCCTGTTTTCGCGCTCTCCTTAACGGCCTCAATGATGCGCAGGACATCACGCGCCTCGCTCGCCGGGACTGGAACGTCGTCGTCTTTTCCGGACTCGACAGCCCTGGCAAATTCCTCAAAGAGCTTGAGGTATGTCTTGGGCTCGACAGTCAACTTCGTCCTCTCCTCGACCCGACCGCCGTCCTTCACCAGAAGCAACCTGCCGCCGTTGATGGGGTCCTCGACGCCAAAACCCGGCTCGTTGGGCTGCCTGCCTGCCCTGAGCTGGTCCTCCTGGGGGTCGAGCGCCGTCTTGTGGAACGACGCCTTGGTGCCGCGCACCCAGAACCGCGGCTGGATGGTCTCCACGCTCATGACCCCGATGCGGACACTCACGATGAGGCCGTTCCCGTAGGCGAGCTGCGCGTGCACGCCGTCCGGGTCCTCGGGGTCAAACCTCCCTCCACGCTGGTTGACGAGCTTGCCGTAGACGGTCTCGGGCAGACCGAAGAGATCGTAGGCCTGGTCGATGAGGTGGGATCCGAGATCGTACAGCGCACCACCACCCTCGGCCATGCCCAGCTGACCCTTCCACGACGACGGGCGTTCTGGGCGGTAGCGGTCGAAGTGGGTGTCGAACTCGTAGACGCGGCCGAAGACGCCGTCGCTGATCATCTTCTTGACAGTCAGGAAATCGCTGTCCCATCGGCGGTTCTGGTAGACGCAGATGAGACGGTCGTTCTCCCTCGCGATCTGGATGAGCTCCTCGGCCTCCGCCACGGTAGGCACGAAGGGCTTCTCTACCAGGACGTGCTTGCCGGCCTGCAGCGCCTGCTTGGAGAAGTTGAAGTGGGTGTTGGGAGGAGTCAGAATGTTGACGACGTCGACCTCGGGATCCTGAAGCATAGGCTCCAGAGAGGTGTGGTGCTTCAGTGAGGGGTAGTCATTCGGGGCGGACGAGGAAGCCGTCGGCTTGCGCTGCACGATGCTGTGCAGGTTGAATTGAGGAGTTAGGTTGATGAAAGGGATATGGAAGACCTTGGCGGAAAGGCTGTCGATGGGTCAGCACGTTGTTTCCTTCGATGTCTTTGATGAATGCGCCACGGTGAGGCTATTCCGGATGCATGCAGGGGTTCAGGACCAGGGTATGTGATCGTCCTATGTAGGCGGGGATCCTTCACTCACCCATATCCTATGATTCCAACGTTGAACTTCTTTTCCGAGGCCATTTTGAGTGATGACTTTGTTTGTTTCTTGTGAAATCTGTATGACCCAAGTTGATGTCTCAGAACTCGATTACTCTTCCACCTTTATAGGTATCGTCGACACGTGTTGTTCAGCATCAGCGGCGCTGTGAGGGGCAGCGTAGAGGAGATGGTGGAGTGATGGGCCAAGATTATCCCATTGCGTCAATAGGGAGAAACTCGGCGTTTTTCTCAATGGATAGCGGAGAAAATGGCCCCCATTTTCTGGTTATTCGCCAGTTTGTAATTAGACCGCAACGCTAACGCCAGATTGGCACACCGGGATGACCAAGCTTGAAGAATTGTTAAAGTTGCCCAAACAGGTCACCTTGGACGGGCTACCTCCAAAGTTCCTCGGTGAGCATGATACTACACCGAATGTACGAAGTCAAATCCAGAATTTGTAGTTATATCTAGCATCTAGTATCAATCTAAGTTGATGGAAGCATTCCAAATGTCTCAGGAACTCAATCGCGGCACTTGGCCTGGTATTCTGTGCATCATTCCCGTTCAACTTCGTAATATGCGCAACCCGGCGGTGGACATCAAACCCTTCTTTGGCCCATCCGCACAAAACTTCCAGAACTGGCATCTAGAAAAGAAAAAAAAAGGGGGAAATCCCATGCGAATGAAACGAGCAACTTAGAATGTCGGATCAGCTATAAAATGGAGAGCCTTATTTCCCCGTCATGTAGGTACCCTTAGGCCGCACCCGCAATGAAAGGGAATCTTCGACGTAGAAATAAGCGCGACAAAAAACGTACAATGCGCAGAAGATGGTGGTAGGCAAAACAACCCGTAATGGCACTGCCATGTCTGGATTCTGATCATGAGAAATGTTTCTCCATGAACCAATCCAAAGTCGAGTCCTGATGAACCATGCCCTTTTGAACACACGTGGCGTGCGAATGGCCGCTCGTCCAGCCCTGAGCCCCTCAGTCGTGCCGCAACTTGGCCACACCATTTCAGCTGTTGCGTGTTCCTTCGCCATCAGGCTGTGTCCTGACTTCTCTTTTCCCTCGTTTCTTTAATCTTGAAATCTTGCGTTTCTATCGTTTCTTGAACTTCGTTCCAATTCTGCAGGAAAGACGCGCGGATAACAGCAGACCCGCTCCCGCCATCGTCTAGTCCATGTCGCATCTTGCTCCATGATGGCCTCGTTCACTTCGACCACCGAGACGGAGCCTCTCATCAACTCCAACCCGGTGCTGCAATCCTACTATGCATCACCTGAGTCCCGCATTGGCTATCGCCTGGTCCTTGGAGGAACCAGGCACTTCGGCTACTGGGAGCATGATACTTACTTCCCATTTCCCCTCGGCCGCGGCCTACGCGCCATGGAGGATAAGATGGCCGAGGTCTTGAGTTTGCCCAAAGGCTCAACAGTCCTGGATGCAGGATGTGGTAACGGACACGTCGCGGAGCGTCTTGCCAGCAAACATGGCCTTCGCATCGATGCCTTCGATGTCGTTCAACGTCACGTCGAACGGGCACGTAAAACCGTCAGGCGCGCCGGGCTTGAAGGCTCAGTAACCGTCAACCGAAGGGATTATCATCACCTAGAGTCGCTGGCGGATGAGTCTTTCGACGGCATCTACACTATGGAAACGTTGGTGCACGCCACAGATCCCGAGTCCGTACTTGCCGGATTCTATCGCCTTCTCAAGCCAGGTGGACACATCTCGAGCTTTGAGTATGACCACGAATTCGTTGAGGGCTCTCCAGCGGACATGGTCGACAACATGAAGAAGATCAATGAGTGGGCTGCGATGCCGACGAATGATCGGTCGAACCCCGGACTTTTCAAGCAGTTGTTGGAGGAGGCCGGCTTCGTGGAAGTGGAGGTCCGGGACTTTTCGGAAAACATTCGTCCATTGTGCCGTCTTTTTTTCCTACTCGGTATCATTCCCTACATCTTCATCAAGGCTTTCGGGCTCGAACGATACTTCATCAACACGGTCGCTGGTGTCGAGACCTATCGTGGCCAGGGTCGCTGGCGTTACATCGCCATTTCAGCTATTAAACCCGGCGGTCCGCTGGAGGTTCCCAAGTCAATGTGAATGAACATACATGGGAGCGCGGACCTTGAACATAAGAACGTACGACAAATGCTCCTGTTGATTCCCTCGCGCATTTGGCAGGCGATTCCGGATCTCATGATGTATTTCTGGCTTGAGGTTGGCTTGCCAACAAATCGGCAAACGGCGCAAAGAGGGATAAAGGAGGTACCTACACAGTGTTGGAAATGTGGCAAAGATCTTGGGGGTTTGATATTCACACGTTATTCGTGCTATGCTGGCGAACCAATCCTGGTCCTCTGATGTACTGTCTGTCGGTGTCTTATTCCCAAGTTTCAGAGTTTCCCCGATACCTCGCTGTATACGGTCGTTTCTCATGCCGACACCTTCTTAATTTGAGAAACCTGCTATATTCACTTTCACTGCATCCTTCTGTTCTGTCATTTCCATTCCCCAATAGATGAACTCAACACTTGCTACGATGTATCTCAAAAGTCACCAACGATGCCAATTCATTGTACTTGGATATCACTGTCTTTGGGCCTCTGCAGAAGTCGCTGTTAGGCAGCCCAGATCGAATATATCACTATACCTGCTCTTCATATTATTCACTATAACAATCACGAAGCTCACATTTTCAGCTAGGTTATCAATGTCGGCCTCCAGTTGATTCGTTTCTGGATTAAATGCGTTAGTTTCATCGGCGCGCGCACGTGTAGACAGTGGCCCGAATATGCCGATACACAAATCAGATGAGTACCTGTTGAAGTGTGGGTGGATGAAGGGATACAGAACTTGGACAATGGTTATTGAACCCATATGAGAGCAGTTTAGAGATCACGCGATCACAGCTTGTTTTCCCTGCCGCTCGCTGATTGGGGTGGTATTCCGACGGAATTCTTGCACCACAAGGACTAGCAGACATCTAATCAAAAGTAAAATCCAAGCACGTAATGATAGCACTAGGTAAACGACAAAAGTAATGGGATAACTAGAATGTAATGACAACGACTTCACCATACCACTGAGTTTTCTTACCATAAGTGCCGCGAGTATGGTATGAGAACTTGAATTCCATATAAATGTATGCCTCGGCATTGGTATCTATGATCTCATGATAGAACAACTGTGGAGTGAGGGCAGCTGAATCGGCCCACAATACTTCTCGTTTGTTTGTTTTTAGATCACGTCCACGTGGCTGGCAAAGGCAAGGCCATCCAGATGTTACATAAAACCATCGAACTTCGGCAGTTCAAAACGTAAGGTATGAAGTGGCGAAATCTTGCTATTGTTTTCTCACGATTTGACCATCCCGCCAAGCATCATAGGTGACAGCATGGCTAAGCCGTCGGCTCAACGATGGATCGTTCGGTCGCAAGAGAACGACCTTTCCGGTCTCCAGTTTCAAGAAAACGCACCAGTTCCAGAACTCGGTCCCCATGATGTTTTGGTAGAGCTCCTCGCAGCCTCGCTGAACTACCGCGATCTTGTTATCGCAAAGGTAAACGCTTTCAAGCCGTACCATCAGCTCCCCGATACTGACATGTGTACGCGTAGGGCCTGCTGGGTCTGAAATCGTCTGCCGACCTCATCCCTGGCTCGGATGGTGCGGGCATCGTCCTGGAAACAGGAAGCGAAGTCAAGTCTCTGGTCCCTGGAGACCGAGTCGTCATGCACATGGTCCCAGAGACCTTCGAGGACGACCAAGTTGCGGGTTTGGACGACTTCACTCTGCCCTCCTTCGCTCACATTTCCGCTGGCCTCGGACACGGTCTTGATGGGACGCTTTCCACGCACGGCGTGTTCCACGAAAGCTCTTTAGCGAAATTCGGCGAGTGTCTGTCTTTCGAGCAGGCTGCAACACTCTCATGTTCCGGTATCACGGCTTGGAATGCCTTGATGGGCCTTGAGGGGCGGCAGGTGAAGAAGGGTGATTGGGTGCTCGTCCAAGGAACCGGCGGAGTAAGCATTGCTGCTCTTCAGGTAAGTTGGTCAAATTGAAACAACTGTATTCTTACCTAGCGCCCCTGACTATTTCCGTAACAGTTCGCCCTCGCCGCGGGCGCAACCGTCATCGCGACTACCAGCAGCGATGCCAAGGCTGCCAGACTCCGCTCCCTCGGCGCTCACCATGTCATCAACTACCGCTCGACGCCGGAGTGGGGAGCAGAGGCAAAGAGACTTACGCCTGACGGCCGGGGACTCGATATTGTCATCGATGTTGGGGGTAACGCAACCCTCGGTGAGTCGCTCCAGGCGGTGCGTATCGACGGGCTTGTCGTACTGGCAGGTCTCATCGGCAAGACTGATCGCGAGGAACCGCTCATGTCGGTTCTGAGTAAGGTTTGCATTGTTCGAGGAATTTTGTTGGGTACCAGGCAGATGATGCGGGACATGATCTCGTTCATAGAAGAGAAGGGCCTGAAACCCGCGCTGGATGACAAGCGTTTTGCTTTGGGTGACGCAAAGGCAGCTTTTCGACGGTTGGAGGAGCAGAAACACTTTTCAAAGGTTGTCATCCAGATTTCCATGGCAGCATAATGGTATGATTGTGCCTCAATATACGTAACATCCATGCTTGCTACCCGGCACTCCAATACAATGCACCGATCAAGTGTGAGCTGCGTCGGCTTCGTCGACATCCTGCTGACTCCTGAGCTGTCTGATTCCCGTGTATCGCCAGTTGGAAATGTATGTCTCGAACGCTTGCTCTCCGTGCTTTCCATTTGACGTAGCATATACACCCACTACGGCACCTAGATTGGTATTAGTAAAGGGTGACTTCAACGGCGCGACATGATTACCAACCTGAGTAATACGGAACCAATTCAGTGCCTTTGCAGTGACCAAAGACTTCCATTTCACGATCGGCTCCAGCCTTTGCAGCCCCTGCCGAGAAAGCAAAGTGCGTGCTGTTGACCGCTTCAACCTGCAGGGTGAGTTTCCGGCCAATCCATTCATCAGCGAGGGGAAATAAGTCGTTTGGGGGGTTCTCCGTTGCTCGGTACGGCGTTTCCGAGATGCCTCTGAACCGAAGGTGAGGTCGCAAAACTTCGCTTCCACTGGACTTGAGCATCACAATGCCAAGATCAAAGTGCTGAGCCTGGTCTTGGATTGCCGAGACGCCTACTTCCATCTCTTCTTTCGACAGAGACTTTGACCAGTCCACGTCCACTCGAAACCGGAACAAAGAATGCGCCATTCGCCTTCCGACGAATGTTTGTCCACGTCCCAAGGCATAGTCTGCATCGAAGGCGGTCAGATTGAGGACGGATGACTTGAGAGCCAGGGTGTTCCAGTGTCCAGGTGGTGAGACTGCATAGTTCCTTGCTTTCGGCAACCGCCAGTGAAGAAAGTGAATGGGCAGTTCGCTCCCAGGAGGAAAAGAGACATCATCATCAGCGTCACTTAGTTGACCCTCGCCTTCTTCGACTGTTGTCTCTGATGGAAGCGGCCAGCCGGAAACATTGCCTGTGACAGGGGTGAAGATTGGGAATTCTCCTTCCTCCCAAGTCACCGGTGTCAAAACAGTCTCTCGTCCCATTGGCAAGTTTCCAAAATAAGGCCCGGGGTCTTGGCCGTATGTCCCACCTGCGCGAACTGCAAGGGCAGAAGACCACCATTGACCTGCAGCATCCTGGAATAGGTCCGCATGACCAACAGCTTGGAAATATGAGCTTGTGTCGTTCGCAGAAGTCAGAAGAGGATTTCCAGGAGCTGGCTCGTAAGGGCCATTCAAGTTACGAGATCTTGCCATCGTGACCATGTGGTTTTCGCGGGTCCCCCCCTCTGCCAAGAGCAGATAGTAGTACCCATCGCGCTTCCAGATGTGAGGCGCCTCTGGGGATCGTCCACCAGTGCCGTTCCAAGGCATGATGATATCTCCGATTTCTCCAGTTTCGAGATCCAGTGGTGCATGCATGACACCAGGGTAATAGGCTGCCGTGTGAGCACCGGAGACGTAGGTCTTGCCGTCGTCGTCCCAGAATGGCGATGGATCGAAGCCGGGGAAGCTGAAGTGAACGGGGTCGGACCACGCTTCAGAGTGATATGGATCCGTCGACGTCAGAACGAAATTGTCCCATCGGCTGTCGTTGGTTCTCGGGAGCTGTTGGTTCACAAGAGTGCAGAGCAGGTAGAACATTCCCTGATGGAAGCGGAGTGTTGGTGCGTAGATGCCGCTTGTCGCCTTCGGCAAAAAAGCCATCCCGGGGAGCTGGTCCGCACGACTGAAGGCATTGGAGATGTGTTTCCAGTGGACCAAGTCTCGACTTGCGTGGATTGGTAGACCGGGAAACGCGAGGAAACTCGAAGTTGCACAGAAAAACGTATTATTCATTTCTGGCACAAATATGCAGCTTGGGTCTGGGTTGAAACCGCTGATAATGGGATTGTGGAGAGTAGAATTCTGCGCATGGCTGAGACCAGCAAAGGCGAATGCCAAAGTCAAGAGTTGAGTTATCATGACACTGAAGAACGAAATTTGACTAAGAAAGACTGGTTCGACGACGGAATTCAATTCTGCAAATCGATGTTGGGAACTCCGCCTCTTTGTATGCTGATATACGCCGAGGGCTGTATAAAGCAACTCCGCGCTTGATCCATAGCCCACACTGATGGAGGGAACCGAGAACTGATGGATCACCGCAAGGCCGGGCAGGAGGTCATGAACCGGAGCGGCTGGGAAACGGAGCTTTTCCGAGCTTCGGAGCTCAAGTGGACTTGATCGGGGGATTCAGCGTTTAGGCTGAATGTGCAACTACCGATTCTGCCCAAGTTTGGGGCACTGAAATGCGGGGGAAATGGAGGATCAACAGAGCCAAGCCGCAAAACCTGGAGATTTTGACGCATTTCCGTTAGTTCTTCTTTAGCAATAAGAATGCGTTGTGAACTTCTCTTAGGTCTATCCTGCATTTCCGTCGATTCTATCGCTCTGCGTTACTGATGCGCATTCAGGCCTACGATTTAGGCCATGATATGCACCTTGCTCTGACTTGGAGGTTTGCTAAGTGCTCAGTGGCGTATCCCTCTTTCTTGAAAAGCGTCTCTGCACTGCTTCAAACTCGTACGCTGCTTGCCCTGCTCGTCGAAATTCTCTTCGTCCAGCCAAGCCTCCAAACCCCCCTTGACCACAGGCCATTCATCATTCGTTATGCTGAACCAGGCCGTATCTCTGCGTCTTTCTTTGACGACCATGTGTTTCCTGTTCCTCGTAAATGAATCACGACTATTTTAAACTTGCATGGCAACTCACCTGAAGATCCCCTCAAACACAAAACCAAGTCGTTCAGCAGCCGCCATGCTAGGCTTGTTGAGATGATTGGCCTTCCACTCGATTCTGTGATAATGCAGCCTGAATGCCTTCTCCATCAAAAGATGAAAAGTCTCCGTTGCTTGCCGTGTCCGTTGGAGCTTTTCGCTGAAGCAGATGGAGCCGATTTCTATGCGCCTATGGGCTGGAACAATTGACATGTATGTCATGAACCCGAGCGGCTCGGCTGACGAGTCTGACTGCGGCCCCGACATGACAGTAAAGTACAGGGGATCTCGGGATGTGCTCCACTTCAAGACGTCCTCTTCGAACTTTTCAAACTCAAGATACGGCTTTAGGAAGAGGTAAGTCCAGAGATGAGCATTCTTTTCGTGGCCGAGATGATCAAACAAAGGCCTCGCATGCGATGATTGAAGAGGAACAAGCGACGTGTATCGGCCATGGAGCGGTTCATGGGGCGGAAACTCCGCTCTCGGAAATTCGGCGCCAACCAGACGAGCCATCTCTGATATGGAGAAATCACTGCGAGAATTGGTGGCATCAACGAAAGCTCTCATCGTAGAAATGCATTTCATCGTTAAAACACCCCGAAGGACCGAAGCTAGCTAGGTTTCACTGTCACCAAATGACTCACTCGGAAGAATACGGCAGATGGGCATTACTACGCTTCCGAACCCATCCTGGCGGCCGAGCACGGCATCCGGTGAGTGGACCGACATGATTTATTTGCTGAGCAGCCTGAATTGCAGAGGCCGGTCTCATAGGCTGCAAACTTTGCTTTCATAAGATTGTTTCTGGGTTCGCAATTACAACAACAACACTCGGTGGCGTCCCTAGGAGTTCTCGCTGCTAACTTTTACCTCATTCACTCAAATGCCAGCAGTCAATGACGTGGTTATGTTGGGAACGTCTTCAACTTGGCCATGCGGAGACTGGAAGAGGCCGACTCGGCAGCCAACGACTAGTCAGATTGACCAATGAATTTTAAGTGCTTGCCGCTCAGGGTGCGTCTCAAGATGCTCAGAATTACAGCGCGCTTAAGACATCTGGCATGGCCGCATGGGAGATCTTCCGCGGCGTGAACAGGATTACTTTTTTTAGATACGCTTCTTCATGACCGCTACACGAGTCCTTCCCTCAAGTCTCGACCGAATCTGCCGAGGGCGGGTAACTGGCGATTTTTGCCGCTGCTTTGGGCGTCACTTCAAGCGTTTCGCTGCGCTTGGCCACGGCCGCACCAACATGTAGAAGAAGAATGTGCATGTAGCTAGAAGTTGAGGATCTATTTCTTAAGCCCCTCGTATCAACCTCAATTGACAATTTTTCTCCTTCGAAATCTCAAATCAAACCACAACATAACTTCGTCCATTCATCCATATTCCCAAAATGTCGACTATGACTACAGGTTCTCCCAAAGCCGCTTACACTTACTACCCTTTACCCCCTGGTCGTTACATTCGGACCATTCATCTTTCCCCATCCCCAACGCTCAATGCGCCGCTAGAGTGCTACATTCGAGATCTTGATCTCGACTCCGATCAAGAGTATCCTTTTGAAGCGATATCCTACACCTGGGGCAAGCCGGTATTCGACCATCGTCTATACGTCAACAGGCGAGAATGTTGTTTCGAGATCACGCAGAGCCTCTACGAGGCACTTCGAACTTTTCGCCACAAAGATCGCGTTCGAGTGATCTGGGCAGATGCTGTGTGCATCAATCAGAAAGATACTTACGAGAAAAGTTCCCAAATTCCGCTCATGGAACACATATACCGAAGAGCTGAAGGCGTTCTCGTGTGGCTCGGGAACAATGTTGCGGCGGAGGAGGCAATGCGCGATCTGAGTTGGATGAGCAGATCATCTGATTCCAAAGTTGCCGAGGCGGACAAACAACGGATCACTACCTCTCTGCGAACGCTGCTTAAGCAGCCTTGGTTCCGACGAAAATGGATCATTCAAGAGGTTGTTCGCAATCACGACGTCAGGATGCACTGTGGAACAGCATCCTTGGCATGGGTGAGACTGATCACGGTGATCACGAACCCTGAAGTGGATATGGAAGCCAGCGACATCCGAGCTGTGAACGCCTTGCAACAGATGAAGAACTTATGGAAACGGATCGTTCTTCTTCAGGGTTCGGGACCAGACCACACTCTCTTGGAGAACTTCCACGCTTTCGGTCATTTTGAATGCGCCAACCCAAGGGATCGCATTTTCGCGTTGGCAGCTTTGTCATCTGACGTGTCTATGAGCAAAGAACCAAGATACCCCATGAGGAACGTTTCACTGGACACTGAGGGAAGCGTTTATTCGGCTAGACCTCAACCGAAGCAGAGAATCTTTCGTGTCGTCCCCGACTACTCCAAATCTTCGGAAGAGGTGTACATCGGGTTTGCCGCCGAAGTTGCCCGAAATGGATTGCTTTCATGGCTGCTACTACATACCTGGGGTCGCCAGTCTTGTTCTGACATGGACCTGCCGGCTTGGGTTCCCGACTGGCGATCTGAAGCTCCATCGAAACCTTACTTCGTGAAGCAGATTCTCGACGGGTATGCTGTCAGCCGTATTTGGGCGCCTGGGGGTCATCCGATCATGGCTGACTGGCCAAAGTCCCGGCTTCGCGGAAATTCACTGAGAATCCGGGACTGTGGCATCTTGATGGGGTCGAGGCTACCCATGGCAGTCGAAAGACCACCACCTGAGGTCGCAGCCTACATTCGACCTTTGTGGAAGACTCAGCCAATCAGTATTATGGGTAGATCCGACCCTCTTGCTTGGGCAGAAGATCTCGTGCGCACAATCAACAATGTTCTGTTGACGATCACCAAAGTAAGCGTGTGCGTCATCACACCTGTTTCATACCGCTGACTTCGATCAGCGTTCATTCGAATCACAGGATGTCAACGATGCAGTGTTTTGCATCTTGGTTCACTTACTGGGGTACGACCAAAACAGCCTGAGAGGAGGCCAAGTGCGACCTGGTGACCCCATAAAGCAAAGAATTGTCAACAGATGTATGCCTACAGATGCATCTTCATTCAGTCATCTGAATGATGGCTGCTTCTTCATCTGCTCCCAGGGTCTTGGCCAGAGACAGACCTTTTTCCTCGGCTTCATTCCGAGCGACCTCGACATGAAGGACATTCTCATCCGTCCCGAGAGCTCCATCGACCTTTCTGTTGGAATCGGCCGCGATCGAACGGCAAAGGTTGCTTTGGTCGTGAGCGAGCAGAAAGAGCAGCCTGGGGCCCAGGCATGGACCAACTGCCCTTTAGGCACAAGGAGTAACTCATTCAAACTCCAGGGCCAAGCTTTAGTAACTGAATTGCAGAGGAATCCGAATCCTTATGATGAAAGTTGGGTTGAGACTACGGTAAACAAGTATCGCTACGACTTCGAATTAGCTTGAACATTTAAGAGTGCTTTAGTAAGGTAGAAATCTATTCAGCTGGTTTTGAACTTTGTCTGTCTCTTTCGGTCTGTATCAGCTCTTGTTTAATTGCGGAATTGGGTCACAAATTCAAACACCGTTCTTGATGCGCCTGAGATCACCAAGCTTCAGCCGTTCCTCGGCCCGCTTAGCGTAGATTCCAAGACCACTCGCGGGCCAGCCCCACAAAGGACGGCGGGGATGCCGGCCTCCGCATACAGCCGGGCATCGGTACAGGGCGATGTAGCCGTCACTTGAACGGGCTGCTTGAACACACGCTGGGCATGGTTTCGAATCCTTTCTTCCAGAGGTTGATTGCCAGAGTTGGAGCGCGTTAGACTCGCACGTAGTAAGCGATAGAGATCTACCAAGACACCCGGCAAGCCTGCCATAGCATCGGCGATAGTTCTACGAATCTCCGCCTCAACCTCTTATGAAGCTTCTCGAAGAATCATGCGACGATCGAGCTCGAATGCTATTTTGCCGGGCATGACTTTGGTGTGCGTACCGCCCTTGATGCTGCTAAGATTGAGGTACGGATGAGAAATCCAAGCGTATCTCCCGATAACTTGTGTTGAGGATCTCCACGGCACCCTGAAGTGTGTTAAAGCCAGGGTGGGTAATGGCAGCTTGGTGAGGCCTTGGCTCAGAAGCCTACCAGGACCGAGCTCGCCGTCGAATTCCTCAGGCTAAGTGGAGTAAAGTTCCGCTAATCCGTGCAGTGTGGCATTCAAAGACTCCAGAGCCCGCAAACCGCGCGCACCGCGAAGGTGAAGCTCGCGAAGTCAGTCTTTCTGCCAGTGTGAATTCTTTTTTTAATGTCTACTTCAGTACCTCTGTAATTCGGTCGACCTATGCTCCTTCCCGCTCGTCTTCACCTGCTCGATCGCTCATGCTCGTCACCACAATACCTTCTCGAATCACGCATCGCTACCTTCTCATCTGTTCACGCTCGCCCTTTACCTCCCGCAACTTCTTCAAAACTTCTTTCCCTTTCTTCTGCCTACCTTTCACCTGAGTATCTGATTAGACCGACTTCCTCGTCGTTTCGAAGGTGCCGCATGTGGCCCATTCGTTTCTGGCTACCTTCGAGGTTCCCCAAGGGTTCGAGCCCCACCTGTGTGCCTCACCAAAGCTTATGGAATTACATAGAGACGTAGTAGGTAGGCCGATATGCTTTGCGGACTCTTTTTGTTCCTGAAAGGGCATTTTTGAAGGAATGTGTTGTACCGCCGAGAAGACAGGCTCGCTATTTCTTCACTTTGCAAGGTTGACCAGCTTGATTAGCAAGTCTGTATGGGTGGCAATCTCTTGCGACCCTACCTGGAGGGAGAAGGGAATCGGTAGAGCAGAAGAAACCACTGGGTGCTTTTGATGTCACAAAGCGACAGAAGCCTTCGTCACATCCTATCTACGTTACAGATCAGACGACAGCTGTCTCGCCACTTTCCAATCTAGCTCCCCCAACAGGCTTCAGCACGTTACCTCACACGCAGATCGAGGCGTCACCGAGTGGGATATGCCTGCTCTTGGTCTGTTTGCCGGACTGTAGACAAAACTTTGGATCAGGGCATGCAAGGGACAACCAGGTACGGATTCGAGGAACTGCGGAAAGGAAGACGTTCCTAACTGTTCCCATGACGCGCTCTAAGAGGCTGCCATTTCAACTATCAAAGATACTCTTGTTCAGGAAGAGCGAACTTCATCCAACTACCAGGACATCGAAGTACCGCAAGCGACCGGATATCGCGCGGTTTGATGATGCTTACCTTCAAACGTTGCGATGGTCTCGAAGATTGCCGACATGCGGACTGAGCGAGGATTCACGCTAAGGATATTCAGACTCATCTACGTCAGAACTTTGAGTTTGCAGCACCTCAATGTATGGTGACATTTTCCGGATATTGCAAACAACCAAAAGCCCAACGTTATCGAACACCCGACAATCGTTCCCCCGACCAAGCTCCGCAGTGGCAGCTCGGCAACCCCACCCAGCCGAGCAACGATGCAGGCCACCGATATCCCCCGGACTGCAACGTTGCTATCAAATCACAGCAGCATAACACTGCAAGGAACCGCTGATACGATTCTCTTCAGAGGTGTCGTCCATGTTGATCCCGGGTGCTACCTTCTGCAGTCGCATAGCTGCTCATTTCGGGTTCCCCTCAATTCGGCGTGTTTACCCCGCGTCGTGCTGTCATCGTGCGATAGCGGCGATGGGGCGCGTTCGTGGTCTGGAATGATAGAATGGGGGGATATATAGGTGGTCTCCAGAGAGAAACCAAATTGCGAACGGCCAGTTGGACTGGTATCAATCCGTAACGATGCGTTTCACCACCGGCCTCACGTGGGCCGTCGTCGCCGCCTCCGGCGTCGCGGCAGAGTCGCTCCCCGGCTTGCCGACCGTGCCGTACAACACGACAGGCGGCACCCTCCCCTCCGGCTTCTTGAAGAAAATCGTCGTGCACGACAAATTCGCCGAGTCCCGCGACGAGGCAGGCGAGACGCTGATCCCCCCGACCCTCCGATCCTTCGCGGAAACATTCGCCGAGGACCTCGCCTCCGTGCTGAACCTTTCCGTCACCGTCTCAACCGGCACCGAAGCGGAGGAGGGCGCCGTCTTCCTCACGCTCGACAGCACAGCGGACTTCAGAGACGCGGCCGGTCGCGAGACCTCGGAAGGGTACGCGCTGAACGTGACGGCGGACGGCGTCCGCATCGCCGGCGCGAGCCCGCTCGGTGCGTGGTGGGGCACGCGGACCGTGCTGCAGCAGCTCGTCCTCCGGGACGGGGAGGTGGAGTTGGGGTACGGCGTCGACAGTCCCGGGTGGGGGACCCGAGGCATGATGGTAAGCTCCGTTCTCCGTTTCCGCCGTTGCGCTGTGACCCGAGTTACCTTGGACTAATCGCGAGCACGAAAGCTCGACATCGCGCGGCACTACTACCCTCCCTCCTTCCTGATCGAGATGTGCGCCTACATGTCCTTTTTCAAGCAAAACACCTTCCACCTTCACCTCAGCGACAGTCTCTACAACAACGTGGCCATTTACTCGCGCGAGCGTCAGCTCTCGCTCTATGCGGCTTTCCGGCTCTTGTCCGACGACCCTGCGGTCGAGGGGCTGGACAGACGTGCCAATGAGTCGTATACTCGGGAGGTGTTTGATGAGATCCAAGACAAGTGCGCGGCGAGAGGTGTCACGATATTGCCCGAGATCGAGGCGCCGGGGCATGCCTTGGTGATTTCGCAATGGAGGCCTGAGTTGGGGCTGAGTTCGGATTTGAGCTTGTTGAATATCTCAAACCCGGATACCATCCCGGTAATGAAGGACATCTGGCGTGTTTTTCTGCCTTGGTTTCACACCAAGACGGTCAGTATCGGAGCGGACGAATACGTCGACCCGACCTTGAGCAAAGTGTAAGTCCGTCAGTTGGGATCGTCGTGTAAGCGTTGGCTAATCTGGGCAGGGCTCTGGTTGGGGAGTATACCCGCTTCGTGGACGAGATGAATGACTACATCACGAGCACATCGGGAAAGAAGGTACGAATCTGGGGCACTTTTGCGCCGTCCTTGGGCGGTGACGTGAACAAATCAGTGTCCATTCAGCACTGGGCCAGTTTTGAGGCCAACCCACTATGGGACTTCATCAAAAACGGCTACGACGTGCTGAACTCGGGAGATTACGTCTACACGGTCGGCAAGTGGTCGCAGTCGTACGGGCAAGAGCTGAACCTGGAATTCATCTTTCACGGATCGCCCGACGGAACCCCCTTCACGCCCAACATCTTTGATCGCAGAAACGCGACCAACAACGCAGCCAGGGACAGCAAAGCACTGCTGGGACACATCGCGCCGCAATGGAACGACTATGGACCCAACGCGACGACGGTGAACGAGGCGTACTACCAGTGGAGAAACGGACTGCCGGCGCTCGCCGATAAGCAATGGGGCGGCGCCGTCGCCGAGGCCGCGTATGCCGACCTCTTTGCGAAACTGCAGCCCTCGGCCCCGGGCCAGAACCTCGACCGAAGAATCGCGTCCGTGGGATCGACGATTGTGGAATACGACTTCAGGCGGGGTCGGGGCAGCGACGGCGGCGTCGTGGAGGACTTGTCGGGGAACAACTACCACGCGACCTCGACGTGCGCGAGGGGGGCCGAGGGAGCCGTCCTCGCGCCGTCGTGCAGCATCACGACCCCGCTCACGCAAAAGGGGCGCGACTACACGCTCTCGTTCTCGATCAAGCCCACCTCGGCCTCCAAGGGCGCCATCTTCAGCGGCGGGGACAGCGGGCTGTGGTTCGGGAACGGCACGGTGGATGCCGTCATGCTGTTCTCGGGGGAGAGCGTGTACGCGCTCAACTACACGTTCCCCGTGGGGGAGTGGACGGAGGCCAGGCTCATCGGCCGAGGACGGCAGACGTTCCTGGACGTCGGGAACGGAGGGATGGAGTTCCTGACGGTGGTGGGGTGGGACGGCAGACAGTACGTGTGGCAGCCGATTGCGGTCGAGGCACCGTTGGCGACGGTCGGTGGGAGCGGGTTTGAGGGCGTCATCGGTGGGAGCGGGTTTGAGGGCATCATCGGCGGGATGAAGCTGGTTGACCACGCGTAGAAGTAGAATTAGAAGCATTGCGGATAGGGGTCCATATTGAGTGAGGCTCAAGAGTCCGAACCCTGTTTCTGTGCCTGGGGATGGGAAATTGGTGTCATTCGCAAGAGCGTTGTCTGAGTCGTACATACGTCACGGCATAGCATTATCACACGCCCGATTATTGCTACTATGATGAGCTTGGTTTCAAAATTGGGCTCAATCTGGTCCCGTGAGAGATCCCGTCAAGCTCACCCATTTAATGGCAGCACTGCCAAGCACCGTGTTAGTTGTGCTAGAGGGTTCTGTGGATGGAATATGGGGTTCGTGTTCAGAGTAGATGGCCCTCGTGAACATGGCCCTTTGAACCCCGGTCAAGATTGTTTGGGCGATGTCGCATTCAAGGCTCGATGCGGTGGCCTGGCCGACCCGGGTGAGCGATCGGGGTCTTCGGGGTCCTACGTAGTGCGTCGCAGGGATAGAGGCCGGGCAAGGGGCTGAATCAGGGTCCAAGAAGGGCCCTGAGTTGAGAGGTGGGCCCTCAAGAACACCAAAGGCGGGGGTTTGTTTTCAATGTTCATGGGAAGAGACGGAATGACGGTCTGAGGAGGTAGAGATGACTTGGAAACATGTCTTAATGAGACGAGATGAGATGACGATGGTTTGGACTGATGGCGGACGGTCGTCGGGATTGATTATCTCATTTTTTGCTGCATGACTAAAGCACGGAATAAGTCATACGACTGATAATGAATCGAAATGCGAAAAGACAACTGCGAGCGTTTGCATGTTTGGACCCCATTTGTTTGAGTCTCGCACTGAGTAACTGGACGACTGTGAGGGGATGAAGGAACGGGAGGAGACGCTGGAGAAGGAGGGGACACTTGTCAAGGTGATTCTTCAGGATATGTGGCGATGAGACCATACGCCTGCGTGGCTCATGCAATGGAGTAAGCCTGCTGAAGGGCATCGTCGATGATTTCTGTGAAGACGACTAACTGTGAAGGATTAATGACGAGGTTGTATTGAAATGACAGTGCGTGTCAGAGGTGCAAGTTGAAGCTTGGAACACATACAGACTACACTACGGTGAAGTAATAGTGTACGGATACGTACCAGGAATAATGGGGACCTGCATCTAAAAGACAAGCAAGAGCACCCAAAAACAAGTACGTGCCTGCCGCTACAGCTCCTGCCGGCTATCTATTGGTCATCAGAAGGAGCTATCCTGGCACAGTACAGGCCAGCCAGAGTTTGCAGGCGATGTCAGGAAGAGGGAAAGAGCGGGGCAGAGCGAGTCAACAACCCTGCCCATTTGTTGCTTCCTGTTGTTGCCAATTATCAGATTCCAAGTTTCCAATGCCTTTCTCGAGGGCATGCCCGTTGCTCTTACCCCTTGTGGAATGGAAGTCCCACTGTCTGCTGATGCTTCCCGCCTGCTCCTTTGTGATGTTGGTGATGGGTGATGGACTGGTGTGGATGGTTGCTGCTCTTGCCATGTGCTGTTGCTACCTAGGCACTCTTGCTGGAAATGACTGCCAGCTGTTCCCACTCGCAATTCAAAGGCGGACAACTGGTAACAGCTGTCTTGCTAAGAAAGATTCCCCGTCTGTTGCTTCACCGCATTTGCCCCAAAAATCTCTTATTCCTCTGTTGTAAGCTCGCCATGTTTTCTCCTTCATCGGCTGCCCACTGCCCACTGGCGAAACTAGCAGTTCCAGGGTATGGTGGGTGACATGGGAAAAGGAAACAAGGGGGTCAACAGGGTGCAGTGGGGGTCCATTTTCAGGGATCCCGGAGCCAGTCCCGTTATTGCTGAGCCTATCTGGTTGGCTGTTTTGCCCATCCCCTGCCTCGGTCACCATCGGCATCATCAGTCGAGGACCTCAAGCCATTGGAGGAGAATCAAGTGGACGACGACGACAGCGATGACCACAAGGCGGTGACGGGTCAGGATAGACGAGTAGCGCTAAATTGACGGAGTCATTTTGTTATATTGCCCAAACTAAACCCAATATATTAGCTGAACTTCTGGGACTAAGCCACACACCAAATACCCACCCAAATATAAGTACCCCAAGTTCGAGGTACATTCATCAAAATTCACAACCCACGAGGCCATTACTAAGTTAGCTCTAACACCACTAGGTCACATTATTATTATTTTTAGCCCGGAAAATACTATAGGTCATAATATTAGTAAATTATATTAAAAAAATACATTTTCATAGTAAAATTATATTTTTCAAAAATAGGGCCATTTCTAGCACCAAAAAAAGTTCAATTATATAAATAATTATAACTAAAAAAATATAATTATTATTATAATAGAGATCCTTAACTAAAATAAACTAGTAGTGGGATAGACTAATTATATTATCCTTAGTTAAGTAATAATTAATTATATACCTCTACTAAATATTATTATTATAGAGCCACCTCTTATTATTATACTACCTCTTAGGCTTTATATTAAAACTACTATTAATTCTTAAATAACTATATTTATTATTAGTAAATTTAAAAGTCCTATATAGTATTAATTTAAATAGTAAAATTATATAATATAATAATAATTTCACTTCGGGGTTATTAATAGTAGGACCCCCTACCTTAACCCCTACTATATATTATTATTATTAACCTCATAGTCAACGCGCGTGTAAATAGCAGAGTTATTAAGAGTAATACTACTATATTTACCTATAAGGCCTCCTACTCCTATTAAACCTCCCAGTTTAAGGGGTTATATATAATATTATTAAAATTAACTTAGGGTACCCTCTTATTATTAATAGGGTCTTTAAGAATATAGTAATAAGCCTAACTATAATAAATAATATTAAAATCCTCCTTAAAAATAAATTATTAAAGTTTAATTAAATTTAATTATAAAAGTTAATATAAAGTTATTTATAAAGGGACTAATATATATATAGTTAAAATTAAAATACTAGTAGTAATTAACCTCCTCCTTTTAAATCCTAGCCTCTATAAAGTCTATCCAAAGCCACCCCAATATATTATAGTAATAGGGTAAACCCTACTACTTAAAAAAGGTACTTATATAGAATAAGAGGTTTTTATATTAATTAAAGGCCTCTTTAGCTATAATATACTAGGTTTATAGGAGGTTAAGAGTAAGTAATAAAATCTTAAATAGAAGGGGTTAAAATATAGGATATTTATTATAATAATAATAGTAGTAGTATAATTACCTAACTTATTAATTATACTCCTCTTCTTTTTTCTATACTATATTATATATTTTTATATAGAGGGTATTAAGACTTATAAAGTAATTAAAGAAGTAGGATTTAAGCTTATAATAGGAGAATTTAATATATAATATACTCCTCTACTTATAATTATATAAAGCCCTAATTTTATAATTAATAAACTTATAAAGTTATAGAATATAAGTTATCTTAAAATACTTAATTATAACTAGAAAAATTAGTATATAATAAGTACTAAAGAATAAGGCTTACCTAGCTAATCTAAAAACTAATATATAAGTAACTACTAACTCTTTTTATATATAACTTATATAGAGGTATAAATATAAGCCCTCTATACCTTAATAAAGCTATTAGGGTTATAAGAGTAAACCTTCTTATTAAATACTAATTAAAGTAGGGAGGAGTTAAGCTAATAAGCCTCCTCTACTATAATATAATCCACAACCTTATAACTTTAAGCCTCTAGTAATAACTCCTCATTATTAAGGGCAGTAATAATAACCTCATTAATAGCTAAATTATTATATAGACCTTCCCACTTCTTTTTTATATTAAGATTCATATTTTTTAGTATATACTATATATAAAGTTATTATTTTAAGACTAGAAAAATCTCTATAAGTAATTACTTTAGACCCATATTAAAATTAGTAATAATTATACCTAAGTGAGAGATTTAATAATTAACAAGTAGAGATTTTAATTATAATAAAACCCATAAATAAAATCCTATTATCTTCTCTAATATAAAATAAAAAGTAGTATTAAAGGTAGTATTTATAGAGGTTAAATTAATAATTTAAAAGAGTAATATATTAAAATAATTCACTTACTTATAATATAATTAATAAAAATTTTTCATTAAAATAATCCACTAACATAAACTATTATATATTTTATAAGTATTATTTATTATTAATAACTTAGGGTTATTTTTTAATTTCTCTAGGTAAGACCTATATATTCAGAAAATCCTATTAATTTTACTATTAGTACTACAATAAATCACATAAAATATAATATTATTAAACTTAGTAATTAAGGTATTAAGAAAGAACTAGGTCAACATAAGTAGCCCATACTTTATCTCCCTTAATTAGTACTAAATATTCTAAATATTTTAATTAGTTAGTAATATACTTTCCTAAGTTAATAATATAATTATAATTTCTTATATAATTATATTATTACCTACTAATAACTCCTTAATACCCTTAAAAATTAATCTTTTTAATAGCCTAAACCTCACAATAAAATTAGCCTTATTTATACTTAACTAGTAGAAAATAATAATAATAATAAGCTTAGTTTTAATAATACTAATATAATTATAAAACTTATAATTATTAATTATTACTTAGTACTAATCTCTCTTATATATAGACTTCTAAATTTTCCTAGTAAAATAATAATTATACTACTTTATTATTATTTTTTACTTTATAGTAATAAAGGCCCTCTTACCTACTTAGTTATATATAATATTAATTTAAGTACTATAATTTAAGGTCCTCTTTTTATAGAGAGTAAATTCACCCTCATCATAGTATTACTACTAAATACATAACTAGCACTCTTTAAATATTTGGGCCCTAATTTCTAATATTCTTTTAGTCTCTTAATAATATTAGTTTTATAGTGAAATTAGCTAAATTCGCATCAATTAAGGACAATAACAATGACCACAGTAAGACGCATTTAGGGGGCGGATCCCGGTCACAACTAGGATCCACCAAGTAGGTGGATTATACCCCAAAACACCAGTACTTGTGAGTAATAATAGATCGTGGCGGTGGTGGCACAACTAACGAATTGGGTTAGATCGGGCAATATAACAAAACGACTCCGTCAATTTAACGCTACTCGGATAGACAGACTACCATCCACCATGAACCGCCGGAAGAGCCACATCCTTTCGCCTTGATGCCCACCTAGCAACGGATACTGCTACACCGACGCAGGGAAGGGCAGATCGACATGCCACACACGGTCAAGGCCCAGGTCCAGGCACAATCTATATCACACTGCACTACTCTGTACGGCCCACGACGAAGATGATCAGCATCCGGGCCAGAAGCTTTCTGCGCTACCTGAGTTCGCTGATCACTATCTTCGCTCATCGGCCTCAGATCGCGCTACCCAAGTCGCAGAATTCAGTATCAAATTGACAAGGCCTGGCCTCCACGCCACACCCTCGAAGCATCTGTGCCATCCCACCATCTCGTCTGTTTTAGCCTTCTATCCATCGTTGTCGAGGCCTTCAGAGGCTTAAAACGCCATCGGCTCCAGTCTCGCCATTGGTTTCCAGAGCACGTGTGGCGGCGCTAAAGGTCTTCGAGACCCCTACGGCTACGCCTGAAAGGCAGCCCGCCGCGCATTGTCTTTGGTGCTACAGCCGTCCAAGAATCGCAGTGGTTGCAGCGGTTGGGCATCCGAAGTTTGCTCATCCGTCCCGTTTGGCCACCGCGCTGTGAAGACCCAAGATAGTGCGGAGTCCGGCTCATCTTGTCGCCAAAACATCAGGCTTGGGCTGCAAAGAGACGAGCGCTTCTTAGAGTTTCCGAGGGACATCCTAGAAGACGCAAAACGAAGGCAAGCAGGCTCAACGGCCCAAACCAACACGGACCTAGGTCACGTCGTATCACGGAAGGAAAAGCCCACGTCTGGAATGCCCTGTACGTGCTGCTTGCGACTGCCGACTGCATGGGATTGACGAGTGACGACGGACGACGGACGAAGGCAAGAGGGCACGTACGGACGGTCGATGATCGACATTCGATGTTCGATGCTCATGATCGATGGAGTGACGACCGACGGTGGATGCCAACTTGCCCGAGGAACCGGTTTCCCATGCCATCCAGGGCCAGGGTGGCCGCTGGTCTGGCCCCTGCCTGCTGGTGCCCTGCGATCCTCTGCCCGCATGCCCTGCTGCGACGATGAACGCACTAAAGCACCTTAGGCGACCTCTAAGACCAAACCAAGCAAGACCTTCTCCATGTCTGCCTCCCTCCGCTTGTCTTTGGCCCATTCTCGCCTGTCGCCTGTCTGCCCCCCCCCATCCGTTTCGAACAGCGCCCATCCCGGCTTCCGGGATCCCTGTTCCACCACAGCGGGGAGGAGCGGCATTTCAGTCATACCCGCCGCCTCACCTCTCATGCTGCCCACTTGTTGCTCCTCCTCATTGATCTGGACTTGGTCGACATTGTAACGACGCCATCAACAACAAAAGAAGCTCATTGTTGTTCTCGCGTTGACAAAAAAAAAAAAACCGACTGGCAGACCATGGGCAAGACGAGCTTCAACGCACTCCTAGACGACCCTGTATGAAGCATGAACAAGATATCTGAAGGCGCCCGAGAATGGGAGACATTCAAGTAAGCGAATCCAGCTTGTCCGACAGAGTTGAAGCATTTGGGCAAAGATTCTTGACTGACGATGATGGTGTTCCCAGATATGACTCTTTTCACATTCCAAGTGCCGTCTTCAATAACCCCGACCGTCCGATCCCATTCTCGGCTCTCTCGTCGTCGCCCGATACGGGCCTCACTGCCTTTGCGCAGCTGGGAGCTCTGCGATTGAATGCTTCGCGAGCCCTGATCTCTCTGTTCGACCGTCGACACCAGTATATCGTCGCCGAAGCAACCCGTTCTGTACCGCTTACACCGAACACCAAATATGCGAAGGCGAATCACCTGTGGCTCTGCGGAACGGCCATTCCCCGCGCTTACGGAATATGTGAACATGTTCTCGTCGGAGAGACGTCCCGAAAAGGCCACCTTGGTACTCACGTAGACGATGAAGAGGAACTCCCAGTTGCTATTATTCCTGATCTAGCGACCGACCGGCAATTCTGCGATCGCCCGTACATCGATGCCGCCCCATTTAACCGATTCTATGCAGGCGTTCCTATCCGCTCCCCAAAAGGCATCAATATTGGAGTCTATTGCATTTTTGACGATCGTCCGAGATCTGGACTGGACTCCGATTCTGTCCAGTTTCTCCAAGAGATTTCCAAAACCGTGATGGACTACTTGGAGTCGAGAAGGGTCAACGAGAGTTACCGCCGCAGTGAACATATGGTTCAGGGACTTGGAGATTTCATTGGAGGCAAAGAGGAGACCCCGCCAACCACGAAACCACCATCACCCCGATCCTCCTCCACGAGATTCGACACGCCCGCAACCTCGCCACCAGAACCCGAACCGCCCTCGCCGAAATCCGACACTGCGGATGCTGTACGGCCGAACATTAACCCCATTAGCAAAGATCCGTCCGATACACCGTCCAAGATTGATTCGAGTAGTTCCGTTGAGACTACGGCGTCGGCCGCGACTTTCGCAACCACCACATCAAACTCCGCACCCCCAGATCCCCGACTCACAGGAACGGTCAAGATTTTTTCCCGGGCTGCAAACGTGATTCGCAAGGCATTAGAGGTAGACGGGGCCATTTTCCTGGATGCGAGCATTGCTTCGTATGGAGGTCTCGTGAGCGGCCCTCGGAGGGCCAGCGAGGTCGCCGACAATCACTTTTCAAGCAGCGATGACAGTTTATCAGAGCGACCCGAGGATCCCAATGATAGGTGGTGCAAGTGTTTTGGTAGATCATCTACGGCAGAAGGGGTGATGAACGGCAACGATCAATTAGGTCGTACAACCTTGCGCGAACGATTCCTCAAGAAGCTGCTGCGAAGGTATCCCAACGGGAAGGTGTTCAGTTACGACGAGATGGGTAATTGGAATTCGCTGGATTACGAAAACGACGACGCCGACATCACTCCTACCGAAGAGAGGGAGCAATTGACTCGGCCAGAGACTCGAGCAGCACACTCTTACTTCACAAGACGAAACGAAGCTAAAACCATCGTAGACCTGTTTCCTGGCGCTAGAAGTGTGGCGGTGGTGCCCTTGTGGGATCCCTCGAAGGAACGATGCTATGCTGGAGGATTTGTTTGGAGTAGGAGCGCATCGCGCATCTTGACTCCCGACGCAGACCTGCCATACCTGCGAGCATTTGGCATGGTGACGATGGCAGAGATCATCCGCTTAGACGCAATCATTGCGGATAAGGCGAAGACAGATATTCTAGGATCCCTCAGCCACGAGTTGAGATCCCCACTGCACGGGGTCGTCGCCGCGGCCGAGCTCCTGCATGATACTCAGCTGGACGCCTTCCAGGTCGATGTTATTCACACCATTGAGATTTCCGGCAAGACGTTGCTAGATACGATCGACCATGTAAGTCAAACCTAAGTGCCTAGCTCGACCACACGCTGACCTAGACAAAGTTGCTGGATTACAGCAAGGTGAACACCTACTTGCGAGCTTCCAAGTCCCAACGACGGAACAACGGACCTGGGCGTGGATTGCGACAAGAACCGTCGGCATCTATCGAGTCCGGCATGATGACGTTGGTCTCCGATGTTCATCTTGATCTTCTAGTGGAGGAAGTCATTGAGAGCGTCTTCATCGGCCACAGCTTCCAGCACATGGTGGCGTCCCAGCTTGCCCGTCATGGGTCTTCCTCTGGACCTCCGACCCCGGCCCAAGAGAAACTCGATGCTATAGCAACAACCGAAGGTCTTGGTCACAGAAGGAAGTCTTCCGACAACCCGCCTGCCAAACTCAAGGACGTCAAGATTTTGGTCGATATTGACCCGAACTTCTCTTGGGTCTTTCACGCACAACCGGGCGCTCTTCGCCGTGTCATCATGAACCTTTTCGGCAACGCATTGAAGTACACATCCAAAGGCTTTATCAAGGTCCAAATGAGACAAGAAGAGGTGGTTCATAAGTCGGCGAGGTCGGCTTCGATGGTTGTACTGACAGTCACCGACTCGGGCAAGGGTATCAGCGAAGACTTCCTTCGCAACAAGCTATTTACGCCTTTCGCGCAAGAAGATGCCATGGCTCCAGGAACGGGCTTAGGTTTGAGCCTGGTGAGACAGATCGTTGCCACGCTCGGGGGAACGATAAGTGTCAAGAGCCAAGTCGGATACGGCACCAGCATCACAGTGTCGATGCCTCTCGTCCTGTCGCGCAAGGCTGGCGGTCGTGGCCGCAAGTTCTCGGCTGATTTGACTTCCTTGGCCGGAAAGCGTCTTTCGGTGCGTGGGTTCAGTCGAGGCCTTGACAGCACGGAGGAGCTTCGTGCCGGTGGTCAAGACTTGCCTGTTGAGAGCCTGCCGTTCAAGTGGCTTGATGTCAACATCATTGACGACAAGGCCGAAAAAAATCCCTCGCCTGCTGACCTGATGGTTTGCAGTGAGGAGGCGTTCCGAGACATCGACTTGTCCAACGCCCGAGGCAATGAAACACCTCTGGTTGTTGTTTGTGGTAATGCCGAAGCCGCACAGAAGCTCGCCAATTCGTATCGTCGTTCCCGGCAACAGACAGTCATGGAGTTCATCGCTCAACCGTAAGTCGACGCGCCACGCTGGATGGGCACTACTAACGTCACTTAGTACTGGCCCGCGAAAGGTTGCCAAAGCTTTGGCTTGCGCTCTAGATCGATGGCAGCAGCGCCAAGCTGTCAAAATGGTAGCCGCCGGCCCAACCTCTGACGTTTTCTCCGGTCCTTTCCCACCGCAGATAATCATCAGGTCTGAACTGTCCCCGGGCCGGAAGAGGGCCCAATCCGAGAGCATCAAGAATGTGCGAATGGCTACAGCACCCCCCGAGACCACATTGCAGCCGCCACTCAAAACTCCGAATAACCATACTGAACCAAACTTTACGTTGACGCTGCCCTACCGACCAGCCGCCAAAGCTGCAGCGGCTGCAGCGGCTGCAGGTTCCACCCCCGGCAGCGCAACTTCACCTGCTTTGGCATCTTCTCCCTCGGTGAAGAAATCCAGTCCACAAGAATTTCTTCTGGTGGACGATAATCCTATCAATCTCAAGGTTCGTTGTTCGCCCGCAATATCTGCCCGTAGCATTCTAACGATTCAAGATTCTATCCGCGAACATGAAGAGACTCCAGAAAAAGCATACCACTGCCTCCAATGGCCTAGAAGCTCTTGAAACATATACAAGCCAGCCTAATCGCTTTTGTTGCATTCTCATAGGTAGGTTGGAGACGTCAACTCGGGCCGGCGATGGAAGCGCTAACGTTCCTCAGACATTACCATGCCTGTTATGGACGGGCTGGAAGCCACGAGGCGGATTCGGAAGTTTGAGCGAGCGCACCATCTTCCACCCGTGGTAGTCATCGCCATTACGAGCTTGGGATCGGCCGACGCGCGCCAGGAAGGCTTCGCCAGCGGCATGGACCTCTTCCTGACCAGACCAGTCACTATGACAGAACTCGTCAAGATCCTCAAACAGAGGGAACTAATTGATGACGACAGTGAAGTACATGTACTCGGAAAGTAATTTTGGGTTTAACAGCATTCTGGCTGCGGGGTTGACTACTGAGACATGATTCGGTTATCGCAAGGCGTTTCGGGGACATTATGTGCGAATGAACGGTCCTGGGCAGGACTTGGAGGGCTTCGAAAAGGGCGTTTCTTGAGAAGCATTGTATAAGGGCTCAAAGAAGGATACGGCGCCATCTGATGCTTTCTGCTCAAATAACGGTTGGTGTCGGAAAGTGGTACATAGTATGTAGTCTAAAAAGGAGCACACGACTTATTGTCGGCGTGACTGTGTTCCGGATTCATCGGGTGGCTCCGGGGAGGACGCTGAGAAGCTGTGTACGTGGTGACGAGGAAATGCATGGTTAATCAAGCTCAACTCGTCGCGAGACAACTGGGCCTTGCATGTCCATATCGGTGTAGGAATGAAGCTGGTACTAGACCTGCAGAATGGTCGAAGGACGCGATAGTTAGGAACCTTGTCGGAGAGCCTCATGAATGCGCTGGCGGCTGCCAGAGGCCGCTGACCGGCTTCTGTCATCGGCGTGGGCCGACTGACGCGTCGCGTTTGCAGTATGAGGGGGTGGAATTGGGGGAAGTGGATAAGACCTCGGGTTTTGATCGGCATGATGGGGGGCGACAGTGAATGGAGAATAAGGGGGAAGGGGGTTCTTATCTGGATAGGAGAGTCATCAATTCTACGGTTTGTTTGCGACATACAACTTTAAAGCATTGGATAATTGAAATGGCTTGAACTGAGCATTGGAATGGCTGCGCAACAGCACCGGGGTAATAGAGAGATCGGGCAAGGAAGGGGAGGAGGTATCGGGCCGACGTCGTTTGTGTTTCGTGGGAGGGAAGCTTGGGTTGCTGATAAGAACTCTGCCGGCTGAGCACGCGCAGACATACTTTTTTTTTACTTTTCAATTGTTTGGCGTCCGGGACTGTCGAAGTCGGAAGATGCCCGTGATAAATGACCCAGGCACGCTTATCCGCCGTTGCTCTCACTTTTCATGCATCGCAATCGCAAAACGCTCAGCTCATCCAAATTGTAAGACTCGTCCAGGACATCACTAAGGGTCCTGATTCACACGAGATAGGATGCCCGGCACGGTCGGTTCTTGTTTAGCTGTTGCTGGACTGGATGTAAGGATAAAGGGGGTTGCACTGTTGGACGCGGTCCGCGAAACGTTTCCAGGTCGTTCGTTATCGGCAGTGGAGCGCGGCTGGAGACGTTTTATTGAGCGCGGTCTCTGTGCCTTGTGAGTGGTCGGAGGGGACTGCGGGATTGGGTTGGGTTTGGTGGTCTTGCTCGTGAATGACACGCGACCGCGGTCTATCGGCTTCGTGGGATGTTGGTATTGCTGAACTTGGTAACATGACGTAGCCAGGCAAAGAAGGAGTTGAAGCTGTGTGAGAGAGAGGTTTGGGCAGTTTTGGTGAAGCAAAGCGTGCAGATTGATACCGGTGCCATGGGAGGGGGCTTAAGTTAGGGAGGGTATCATGCCGTGTTAGTTCGGAGAGTATGCTTATATGAGCCTAGGCCCGGGTTCACCGAACCATGAGAAAACTCACCTACCTTTCAAGAGTGTGTGGTTTGACAGCGCATGATAAGATGGCTGACAGGAGAGGAAGCGAAGCAGGGGATGTGATAAGGATGCTGCTTGTCCGGGGGAACTGCTGGCTCACAGCACTCTCCTTGAAGACAGTCGGCGCCTTCATGTCTAGTTCGTTACAGCGCAGATCGCATAAGGGCTGACAACTAGAGGGGAAGAGAGAGTTAGCCTAGAGGGTACACATGAACAGCATGACATCACGGGCTGAAAACAAGCCTTTCCGCCCGACTTCGGTCCCCTGTACCGATCCCGCGGTAGCGGTTGAGTGTTACATGCGACAGTGCAGTTATCAATATCAGCCCAGCAGTATAGTATGTATGCGTCGCAGTAATTATGTCAGCTAATTACTTATTACTTCTACACCCTTTCCGATTCAACGAAGCAACGCAACAGTCCAATCCGGATCTGGTCTGATATCTATCATCAAGTGGCATGCTTCATGATTCAGGACCCGGGCGGCGCAACTGATAAGCACGAACCACTCCCAAGACACCCCCATAGATCCATTTTCATGTATCCATCCCATCCCCCGGCCGAGATATCGCTTACCATGATTGAATGCCCTGACTGATTATCTATCAACTCTAGTTCTCCCACAAACCTACCTGCGATACTCCCTGTTAAACTCACCAAACCGCCCGCGGTTCCGCAGCTAAAGCCATTGCCAAGGAGAAGAAAGATCACCACCACTCAACCCCCAAGACCAGTGGCGCAAGACGTCTGAATTGACGGTAAACAAGACCGCCAACCCATCTCGGCGTTTCCGCACTTCGCCTGCCGTCTGCGGGGCGTGGGGGAAGAGACTACCTACCTACCTACCTTAGCGTGTCGAACAAGCCCACCCCCCGGTTCCCCGATCCCGTTGCATTGGGCGGCGTAGCCCAGTTGATGGAGCTCTTCGTTTCTGTGTCATTGAATCGTGTCCTCGGGTGGGTGACTCGATCGACCAGATAGTCTGTCTTTCTCCCAAAACTGCCCGGCCTACTAAAGCACCGCTTGTCCCCTCTTCCCCAAATCCACCTGCGTGCGGTTTTCTTTTCCCACCTGTCGTCTAATTCTGTACATTCCCTCAGAATTGGCCCTGCATTTCCCCCCCGGCACGGCACCCGTCACGCCGGCCACCGTCCCCCCCCGAGAATAACCTCTTCAAGCCGGGTTCTTGATAACGACCAGGGGAGGCCGACTCGACACCGAACGTCAACGACTTCGAACACAACTCACCGAACGGACATACGCAATGCCGGATTCGGTCCGCACAGCAACAATGGGCGAGGCGCCACCGCGGGTCTCGGCAGACCAGGCGCTCGCCCGGCTGGGCTACAAGGCCGAACTCCCGCGCAACCTCTCCATGCTTTCCATCCTCGGCCTGTCCTTCGCCATCATGGCCGTGCCCTTCGGCCTCTCCACGACCATGTACATCACCCTCACCAACGGCCAGGCCGTCACCGTCCTCTGGGGCTGGGTCCTGGTCTCCGTCATCTCCCTCTGCATCGCCGCCTCCCTCGCCGAGATCTGCGCCGTCTACCCCACCGCCGGAGGCGTCTACTACTGGTCCGCGATGCTCGCGCCGGCGGGCTGGGCCCCCATGGTCAGTTTCGTGGACGGCTGGCTGACGCTGGTGGGCAACTGGACCGTCACTCTCAGCATCAACTTCAGCGGCGCCCAGCTGATCCTGAGCGCCATCAGCGTCTTCAACGAAGACTTCGTCGCGAATGAGTGGCAGACCGTCTTGTGCTTTTGGGCCGTCATGCTGGTCTGCGCCAGCGTCAACGCGTTCGGGTCGAGGTACCTGGATCTGATCAACAAGGTCTGCATTTACTGGACTGGTGCGTCGGTGTTGATCATTATGGTCACGATCCTGGTTATGGCGCCGAACAAGAGGTCTGCCGAGTTCGTTTTTACGCATTTCGACGCCTCCGCGAGTGGATGGCCTTCTGGGTGGTCTTTCTTTGTTGGTCTGCTGCAAGGTATGTGACATGATTTCTCGGCTGAGCGCTCACACAGCAGAGTCTGGGGTGGCGAGGACTGACGTCGAGATTGCAGCTGCGTACACCCTCACCGGTTACGGCATGGTCGCCTCCATGTGCGAGGAGGTCCAGAACCCCGAACGCGAAGTCCCCCGCGCCATCGTCCTCTCCGTCGCCGCCGCCGGCATCACCGGCGTCGTCTACCTCGTCCCGATCCTCTTCGTGCTGCCCGACGTCGCGATGCTCCTCGGGGTCGCCAACTCCCAGCCCATCGGCGTCCTCTTCAAGACCGTCACCGGGTCCGCCGCGGGCGGCTTCGGCCTCCTGTTCCTGATCCTCGGCATCCTCATGTTCGCCGGCATCGGCGCCCTGACGGCCGCGTCGAGGTGCACCTACGCCTTCGCCCGGGACGGCGCCATCCCGGGCTACAAGCTCTGGAGCAGGGTCGACCGGAGGCTCGACATGCCCCTCTGGGCCCTGTTCCTCTCGACGGCCGTCGACTGCGCCCTCGGCTGCATCTACTTCGGGTCCTCGGCCGCCTTCAACTCCTTCACCGGCGTCGCGACCATCTGCCTGTCGACCAGCTACGGCGTGCCCGTGCTGGTCAACCTCGTCCAGCGCCGTCGCGCCGTGGCCGGCTCGCCCTTCCCGCTCGGCAGGTTCGGCACGCCCATCAACGTCGTCTGCGTCGTCTGGATCTGCTTCTCCGTCGTCATCTTCTGCATGCCCGTCAGCCTGCCCGTCGACGCCTCGACGATGAACTACGCCGCGGCCGTGTTCGCCGGGTTCGCCCTCGTCGCCGTCGCCTGGTACTTTGCGTACGCGAGGAAGAACTTCCACGGGCCGCCCGTCGCCAAGGAGGAGTTCCAGCCGGGCGAGGACGGCATCATGGAGGGGAAGGTGCCGGGGAACGTTGTCGATTCTGAGACGACGGGAAGCGCGGACAAGAAGTGACGAGGTTGTTGCATGGGACTGGCTTTGTTTTTTTGATTGTTTGTGATACCACCTCTAAAAGCTTGCTTAGATTCGGGCTTCATTTATGAGAAATATTTTAATTTTTCGATCGGAATTTGTTGACTCTTGGGCCCTGTCCGCGCGATGGCATTCAGATGCAGGCGCCACTTTCGCCATCGATATCTGACTGCCTCTCAATCGAGCATTTTATTATAGACACAACACTTTTCGATTGCCCAAACAGGGGTTCCGATACGCGCGCCTGGACGAGCCGCCCCCGAGATCGACTACTTGGACGAAGCGCAAGTGAGGCAGACATACTTTCCCGCGGCTGGAGAGATGTGCTCAGAGAGCGGGTGCGTTTAAAAACGGCATTACCCAATGGTAAAACCTATGTCATTGATGTCTTTCTGTCAAATCTACCCTGACCTATCCAAGGCTTTGGTGTGCGTCTGAAGTAAACGCCTTCCGTGTCACCGTCGTCCCGCAACGCGACTTGTGAGGACGGGAGATGTCATATACTCGCAAGCGTCGTTGCCCCCGGCCAGGAGACCGCATGTCGACGTCACCGGGCAAGTTCGCGCCCGATCTCCATGAGCTGGGGTTGTCCAGATATGCACGCGGACGGGAACAGGGCCCGTTCAAGACGGTCCGTAAGAAACCCGGTGACGGGTGGTCGACACCTCGTCGATGGGCCTGGGAAGATTACTTGACGGTTCCGCAGCCCGAGGTCTGGCCCCGGTGTTGAGGGCTGCCGGCTGCAAAGAAAAAACCGCAAAAAATGGGAGACGTCATGATTGACGGTACATGGCGGATTAGGCTGCCTGGAGAGGTTCTGGTTCTTCTCCAGCGTGATTCTGAGGGGGCGCGAGTTGTTGCTCATACTTCCGTTTTCCCCACTAGGCCTAGTGCTGGTAGAGCCTTGAGAAAATATATGGAGGTTAGCTTGTTCGTTATATTGAGCGAAGAGATTACGATTAAAGGCTATTTCAGTCATGTCCTTTCTGTAGACCACGTTCAAGCTGCCATCAAACCTAGATCACCAGTTGCTCGGTTGAGAGCATGTGTGCAAGGGGAAATACTCCGTGAGATCCCTCAAGTCCAGCCGCGTCACTGGAGCTCAATTGATCAGTCTCTGGGCTTTGATCCCTCATCCAGCCTGCCTAATTGCGACAACATGAACCGAAACACATGCCTGAATCCTAGCTGGAGTGAGAATGGGAATGTTGAGAGGCGCGGATGATCACTCATGCTTCTTGGCTGAGCTTGTGCCAAAAACTCTGGCACGGTGAACGTGGCGGTTGCGGGCCAGTAGATGAATGCCTCTTCTGTCGCATTCCTGTATTCGAAACTTTCAGTTCAGAATGTCAAAATCCTAGTATGTGAAGTTGATAAGTGATTTACTCGTGGTGTGTAGGCTCGGGATTGAAAGATTTCGCCAGCCTTTTAAAACACCGATAGAGAAAGCTGTGATTCTGCCCTGATCCACAGTGCCACTACCATCTGCTTCGCCTATCGAGACTTTTGTGGCATCTCGATATGGCGGAGGAGCAAGTTGTGCATTGCCATTGCTCGTGGGTTGCCGAGCATAGGATGGTGGGCTGGGCTGGCCGAGTTGGCAATTGACTGTAAGACTCCTCGCTCATGTTGAGGCATCTGGCCACGACAAGCACTCTTACGAATTGAATTCCAACAATCGGTAGACTGATCCCATGGCATGGCTGCGATATATCTTATGAATCTTGTAAAAGCAAGGCGCCCTCTCAGTTGACTTAAAGGTTAGCCAATTAAAAGTCACATTTTGGCCGGTAGTCGCAGTTCGCCGAAAAGGCCACGGACTTTGGGGGGAAATCATAACGCAAATGAGAGACATTTGTTCCTCCGCTTTAACTCGAAGAACGCCTGGACATGTGAAGGCGGACGGAGTGTCTCTGCTATCCCGGCGCCATGAATTTGACTCAGCTATGTGAAGCTCAGTATGAAGAGGGGACAAACGGTACTTTTGGTTTCTCACAACTTGACGCCAGTGCTCCAGCGCAGTTTTGGCTCTGATTCCGCTCTCAGTGCTTACGTTCCTGAAACGGAAGAAGCATAAAGAGATTGGACGCCACTACCAGACTAAACTTTAAACCTGGATAGCAAATATATCAGACTACTAGGTAGATATAATGGATATGATTTGCAAGGTCTTTAATACTTATAGGATTACTAGAAACTCCCCAAAGATCACCAGAAGAGAGTTGTGCAGTAGACTGCAGTAGGCTATCTGCCCAAGTCTGGGGCCGCCTGTTGAAGTTCCTTGATCGTCGCACTTAGCATCTGTGACCCCGTCTTCCAGTTGCAACTCAAGCTTAGGAACATCAGCAAAGTCTCAGCTTCAGGTTATCGAAAAGAAACCCAGTATCCATGTGTAAGCTGGAAGAGTCAAGTATGCGAGGTGAACACACGTAGGATACGGCTGTGAAGTCTCGAGAGTTGAACTTGTTCTTGTTGGACGTGGACATGGCGCTGGGATTATGGCTTGCCATGCGTGAAGGCTGTCGAATATCGGACGTGCAGCTTGTATAGAATCCGGGACGATCCTCGGCCAGCTTTTGACATGACCTTAAAGAAACTGTGCAGCGATCAGGATCTGGGTTAATGCATAAGGGACGTTGACTTACTACAATTCAGCCTGCAAAGTCTCTGCAAAGCATGCTAGGCCAGCCATTTTTCCGAAATGGAGATATAGCTTTCGTCGGTGAAGGTTCAGCTTCTCTATAAGGCGCAAAGTCAAACTCATCCCGCTCAACAACATCCCATTCGTCTTTTCGAATGTTGCGGTGGTCGCCCAGTAAGCAAAGATAGGAACTTGTCTTCTATGTAGACCGCCCACCACAATCGTCGACGACGTCTCTTTTGGTGGGCTCATGCGACACTCCAGTTGAGGGCCCAGATTGTGCGTTAAGCCGACCACTGTTCCCATGGAAAGCCACACAGAAGACGTTCTGTTACTGCATACTTGAGTGTGAGTCCTACGGAGATACAAGAGTGCAGCTTGAATAAGTGACAGATGTGGCCTCGCGGCTTCTTTCTGCATACTTCTGTACACGATAGCCCAGACGTATTCAAGGGGACTGTGACTGTAAATGAGGGGGCCTCCCAGTTGATTATCACGAAACACAAATGGCAAAGCACAGCCGTATATCGTAGCTAGGAGATGGGTAATCGCAAACACATCCGATTTAGGTATTCCAACGGACGATGTAACACCTAGTGAAGTGCGTGACATCACAGGCAATAACGGGAAGACGTGTTTGTGGAAGCTGATCTGTCAGTTACTTGTACTTGTTTGATATTTTACTGAATACTTCACTTGCAGGCGTATCGGTGACGCGCCCGTAGATGGTGGTATTAGCCGGCCTAGTCGATCTCGCGAGTCGACCGACGTCAAAGTGCCAGTGGCATCCCCAGAGAGCGCCTCTGAGCTGAGCCGGAAGTTGCACCGGGATCTTATCCGCCGTCGGGACTCCACCAGCATTCCGGATATGCACCATGTGGAAGCTTTCTCAAGCCAAGCTCGTCGAGACGGAGGTGCCGCAGAAAAGCCAAGGAGCAGAACCCCCGATGAGCATTGCATTGTGGCCTCCCACCTGATCGAGGCTTTGCTGGTGAGCGGCGAAAAAGTCTCGAGGCCGTTGCGAGAACCCGGGGTGAGTAGAAGCCCGGCGTCGGACAGTCTCGGTTTTTTTTTCCGCCACCGCAGGCTGCGAATGCGCCGATGCCGCGCGGCATGAGACTCAGCCTGTGGTGGTTCCGATGCGTGGTCACCCAACCGGAGACAAAGAAGGAGTCGTTCCCAGAGCGCTTCTGGCGGCTCGCCGCATGGCTGCGCCAGGGCTATCCTGGATGGTCTCTCCCCCCCCCCAAATGTGCAGTCTGTCTTTGTTGCTCTGTTGGCGGCGTCTACAGGGGAGGTTGGCCGTCAGGAAGGCACTTCAGTTTCATCTCATGGCGCATCGGTCGCATGGCCGGTGTCGCTTATGTGACCGGTACGGGCGTGTCGCCGGTGACGATCCAGCCGCCAGAGTCATCTCACCCAGATCCGGTGCCAATTTGGTGGAGATGATGGGTGTATTGCGATCAGACTGGCATGTCGAAGTGAAGTGTAAAGGATTCGCCGAATTCCGATTCGCGGGTTCGAGTCTGGGCTTTGGAGCAGATTGGCCGAACATGAAATGGACCTCACCTCGACGAAGCGCCACTCATCGACCGCCCGAGGCCCGGAGACACGGTCGAAACCGGTGCAAGATACGGCTCAACCAATGCTTGTTGGTTTTTCTTTCCTTATAGTCTTGTACGATATACAGAGCCATTGGATAGAAATCTTGGTCAAATTTGGTAGGAAACATCACGTTCTTTGACTAAGACTACCATGCTGATTCTCGGCAACAAACACAAGAGGATCTAGAGAAGTGATTCATAGACACAACACCATTGACACAATGCATTCAGAGGCAACGAGAAATGAAGAATTCCTTGAAAATACAGCTTATTTCGTAATATCGAAGACTTCATCATAGAACTCTGAAAGGCAAACAAGACTGGTTCATCCTGCTAGACCCTCGAGGAGCAGCAGCTGGTGTGCAGTGTGATTTGACTCTTGATGTCCTTCCACAATCCATGCCGTCATGTCCAAGACGTGAGGCGCTACTTTGTGAGCCATGTCTCACAGGGGGGTGATATTCTCTTAGACAAAATCCGCCCTCGCTCCCGCTGCAGAGGCACCGAGTCAACTGTCGAAATCAGGCCACACCGGCAACTAGGATGCACCATCGAACACTAGCACAGACAGGTCCCGGGAAATAACCGACCACGGCAAGCCGCAGGACTGGAGAGCGGGCCACCGGAACATGTCGGCCTGAGAGTACAGACACCTGTGCACACTTAGCTAGGTGTTGCCAAGTTTGACCTCCATGGAGAACTTGTCGGAGAGAGAGAGGCTGGGAAACCAGGGGTTGTCAAATCAGGACGGGAGGACCGCAGTTGCGGAGGAGTGGGAGCCGGCGGGTTCCGTCCAAAGGCGAAAAAAAGCGTCACCGCCAATGCGGCAGCCGTCCAAGTCGATCGACTGCTGTCATCAGAAACTGCCGGCGGCACAGAGATCGTTACGCGCGCTGTGGAACCAATGGTGGATGTGTGTTGTGCTTCTTTCACCATTACAGTTTGGGGGTTTTCTGCTGGACTTTTCAACTTCCTGCACGAAATCCCGAAGAGTGGACCAAGGGGGGGGGCTGGCTTCGCGCTCCACACAAGAGACCTATTTCGTCCTGTGTATGTATGTGTGTATGTATGTATGTGTATGTGTGTGTGTGTGTGTGTGTGTGTGTGTGTGGTGTGAGACTCGAATCGAATATTGGACCGGCCCGGTTGGCGCCTCCCTCTCCGCTTCTCCAACATGATCTGATTCCGGGTGCGCAAGGAATTCGTGCATACTGCAGTAGCGTCTACAGGGCGCGCTAGGTTCATCCCGTCACCTCGGTGTGCTACAGGTGAGGCTGGGTACGATGTGAGTTGGGTTTTGCCAGCGCACACGTCGACACCTTCATCAGGTGTTCCTTGCCGAGAACCCGCATCTCGCGTTTTGGTGGCCAATTTCATCGGAAAAAAAGAGGTTTGCTTGGAATATCTTGGTACCATGTCCTCTTGCTTTGAAGCATTGTGTCGTCGAAGGGGGGGAAGGGGGGGGGGGGGGGAGGGTAGAAAGAGACTGCCCATTTTCTGTACTCACGATCGTCGTATTCACTCCTGAAGCACACCGCGGCTTGGCTCAGGCCATTCGGAGCGCCACCGACAATGGGATGTTAAACGTTGGTGGCGTGATTAGTAACCTTCTACAGCATGTCAAAAACCCCATCATGGTCGGCTGTGGCAGTTTGGCGCCTGGCGTTGCTTTTTCCTCCCAAGGGCACAGCCGTCGGCCGACTCGCAGGGAGGTGAAACACAGTCGCACGACAGGCCTTCTGGGAGCCCGTAAATCTCTCATCCGGCGACGGTGAGTCGGCAGGTCCTCTCGGCAAATTCAGCTGTCGAGGGACTAAAAAGAGAGATACTAATGCAAATCTTCATGTTGGCGTCGTAAAGAAGTCGGGGGGAGGGGCCGTAGAATGCCTGAACCATGAAATGCCCAATGGGACGACGCCTGACCGCAGGGCTATTTGGTCCGAATTCAGCTCCGCGATACACTCGATCCACCAGCGGGAGATCTGCAATGCCCCCTCCCCCCCTGTTACCCATACACGTGTGCTATAAAAAAAATTTAGTCTGCGTAAGAAGGATGCGCTGGTGATCTGATCATGAAAATCTGCCCTTGCGGGTGTGAGTGGGCTTGGATCTGGCCAGGCTCATGGAATCCGGGGTTGGGGGGTTGGGGGGAGGGGGGGCTGGACCCCTGAGATTCGGAAGTTGTAGTCTTGCTTGCGATGGTAACTATTGGTTGTGGTACTCGCCTCATGGATCTCAGTGTTTCTCAATCTACTCTCACATTGTGTACGCAGGCTGGACGACGCCTTGCTAGCTACTTCTCGCCTCCCCTAGTTATCCCTGATTTCTCCGCATGTCAGTCAACTTCGGGAGATTCTAGCTCCACCTCAGGGCCTCCCGCTGCATGGTTGCCCTCTGTCCCGTCCTGGTTGGAGCTTTGGGGTTGTTGGTCAGCGTCTGTGGCCTCCTCGCCGGGGGGTTTGGCCTCTCGGCTGGCCTCCTGAGTTCCAGTCTGCTCCTCTTCCTTCTCCTCCGGCTTGACCGGCTGTACAGGCATTTCCACGCGCAACAGATCCACCTCGAGGGCAAGGGCTCCCTCCCCGAGCTTCGACTTCAGCCGGTCTTGTTCGACGTCGAAGTAGAGGGACCAAAAGTCCCCCGTCCTGACGACGTAAAAGCCCTCCCAGCCGGCAAAGGTGAGCCGCTTGTCTTGCCTGGTGCAGTCGAACGGGCCCGTGTAGTTTGGCTGCGCGTAGGGACGGGTTCCGAACTTGACCTCGTGCGTGTCCCGATCTACGTATATCCAGTTCATGATGGGCGGCTCCTCGCAGATGGTCGACACTAGTCCCGCGTACTGGCTTTCCGGGTACGGCAAGTAGTATCCTGTGAACGGGTGGCCGAACGCCGAGTCGGGGTCGAGTCCGGTGTCGACGAAGAGCTAGAGAGGAGGTCCCGCGGTGGTTAGTCAGTCGGACGATTTCGAAGACGGGAGTGTACATTTCGTGCGCGCGAGTGACTGGGTCGATGTTTCTTTCTTTACCTTGTCCCCGGAAAGGACGACATGCTTTCCCTCGAGGTCGGGAGAGTACCGCGTCGACTTGCGGCACCGGATGAGGAGGTTGTTCTTGCGGCTGCGGTGTTCCTTCCTTCGGGCCTGGGATTGAGTGTGTCGGATAGCTTCCGCCATGCCGAACACCGCCGAGAAGGCGACTATGAAGGTCGCGGGCATGTCGAAGTGCTTGCTTGCTTGCTCGCTTGCTTGTTGTCTCTGATGTGTTACTCGGCAAAAGAAGCTGCGCTCCAGTGGGCGGAGATTTTATGCCAGTGTCTGACAAATTCGTCCAATGGGTCCCCGTCAGGCCCTTCTGCCGACGTCTTAAGTACCTGCGAGTGGAATTTGGCAAGCCGGCATAATCCCCGAGCATGTACTCTCTTTTCTTTTGTTGGGACCTGCGGTGAACACCCGTCGGGCAGCGCGCTGAACTGTCTCTCCTTTTTTTGCAGATATCTCCACAATTAGATTCACAGTTTGCTAGGTGCAGGATCTGCAAGCTTGCCGCGATGCCAGCGGCAGACGTGTCGGTGACGCCCGGATGAAGGGAGCTCTCGATCCTCTCGACTTCAGATACGTACACTCAAGTTTCAACTTTGCCTCCTTGTCGAAGGAGAAGGATAAATAGGAAGCAAACGCTCGCATTCGACGGCAGTTCTTCTTCTCGACAACCCACAGTTCCCCCAGTACTCAACCAACCCATCCTGCCTCGAGGTATCCACGCCACCGAACAACGCTCAGAGCCATCGTCCCAATACATGTCAAGCCGGCCTCAGTCCTCTGCTTCGCGTCCAAGCACCCCCACAGCCACAGCAACCATGTCTTCCCCGTAAGTGTGACGGAGTCCCAACACGTGAGAGAGTCCACAACCAAGTTCATCATCGCCCTCAGCAGCAAGAACCCGCTCCCTCCCACCAGCGCCACCACGGCCGCTTCCAACCTCTCCACCACCTCCAACGCCAACAGCAGCCCCAGCTACCCGAACAACTCACTCGCCAACACTAACAGCAACAAGCCCGGCAACGACGACTCCAGCAAGTCTCTCCCCATGCCTGGCCTGTCCGGCCCCGCCAACGGACCCGTCGGTAAGCCCGCTCCTCTCTCTCTCTCTCTCTTCTCTCTCTCTCTCTTCTCTCTCTCTCTCTCGAATCAAGACGAGACGGCTCCGACCAGTACTGACGCGAGCGTCGAAAAGGAAACCTGCTCAAGGGTCCCGTTGACGACAACGGCAAGCTCAAGGACGCCGGCCTCATGGTCGGTATCAAGCTTGACCTTGAAGCCGAGGTTCACCTCACGGCTAGGGTCCGAGGTGACATCCTTGTTGGCCTATACTAGGCTGGCGCGCACCGAGGAGACCAAGGTCGACGGCCTGCGGGCCAGGGTCGGGATCGTATGTGAGATCATCAGGATGAAATGCCTGAGCGGGGGCGAGTGTGTCTCGGTTGGCATCGTGAGCTATACGTGGAACTTTTGGGTAGAAGGGTACGGTACTGGCACCCTTACTATAACAGCAATAGCTCTCGATTAATCTATCTTTAAACCATTTGTCATCTTTTTTTGCGTGATGGCTACTCGAGAAACTGACATGAGTGTCGAAGGACGTCTAAGAACCTGGCTTGTTCTTGTACATGGCCTCAAGACTGATGGCCCTGTTTCAACGTTTCTCAAGTTCCTTCTTAGGCTCAACTGGCCTTTCTTCATGAAACGATTATCTTATTGAGTCAGATCATCCTTGAATACACTATCTTAGACAATATGACAACCCACACAATTATAATACTTTTGAGAAATAAAAAAAAACAAGCGATAAGGTGAGTATCAAATCTTTTCATTATACCCGAGAAAATCCGCTTGTACGTTGATGTCTGCTCTGTGGCACTGTGCTGTGACCGCCTTGGGTCGATTTGCACAACCTGTTGGTATTAGGAGCGCGTACATGAGGTATAGACCAGTACAGTTTCTTGGCTGTAATTTTCATACAACTTAGCATAATGAAGTTGATTATGAAGAATTCTTTTTGGCGTTGGGCAGCAGTCGATGGGATAAAGGGTCTCAACATTTCATGACAACTATTATATTCCATTGACTGCCACAAGCTGTCACTACTTTAGGTCGGCCTCATGTGTCCAAACTGTGCTTATTGGAATATGTATTTTCTTTTTATCACTGTACGTAGAAGCTTATCCTTAGTAGCCTGCCGGCGCAGACGCCTTATGCCTCTTAGAGGTAAATAAGGGCGTTAAATAATACAACAACAACAACAACAACAACAACAACAACAACAACACTACTTTGGGTGCGGGTATAGCCAATATAGTAATATTGACTTTTTTCCAACTAATTAGAAAATTCAAAAGACCTCCCTTTGGAGAAACAATGGGTATTGGGACAGAGAGTACATCTTTGACGCCTCGTGGCGGTCAATGGGATAGCAACTACATCGTAGGATTAGTCACGTGTCAGTGGTTAACTTTTCAGAACGGTCAGACGTTATAAAGAGAATCATTGAACCTGACGTGCTGACCTGGGAGGACGATGCCTATTTGGCGATCCAGTGCTCAGTAATTTCACTTAGGATTTTATGTGTTGAGATTTTACGCTTCACAAGTAACCTCAGGGACAAACACATGCTCCCTTGACGACGTTTTAGGGTGTCAAGTCCTTGTATTCCATTGAATGCAGTCCTAAGATCGCATTCGCATAATGAACGCCCTCCGCCACTCCTCGAAATTGACACGCATTTCAGTGTCGGCCTCAGCCCCATATCCTTTGACTATGTTGACTCCGAAAGATGTCCAACGATCCCAGTTCTGGCCGTTAGCTTCTGCCGTCTTTTTACTTCACTCTTCTGTCACCGGGGAAGGCACCTGTATTTGACGCATTACGTCAAATAGAGTAGTATGTGGTTGTATTCGCTTTAGTCACTGTCTTCGGAACACATCAGCGACTCGTTCCTCATACAACGGGTTATCATTGCTTTGAACCTTAATTCTCTGACGCAGCATAATCCTACCTTCAACCGCTTACTGTAATCAATAGCTTTCAGCAAGAAAGGAAATGCCTCAGGCGAAGATAAGAAAGACGGGAATGAAACACGAAAGCGAACGTCTCGATATCGAGGAGTTTTCGAGGAATAGGAGCTGCCATTATACAAAGGCATCAAGACCCGACCTGCATCCGATGCACTACTGTGAGACGTGCCCAAACTAAGCCCAAGAAGTGTCGATTGGCTCAAGGGCAAGCTAATATTGTAGGTTCAGGCAATTGAGGTAGGTTGCAATATAATTGAGTCGGATCACCAACCCCATAGTTTTCGATTGTGGCGACGTGGACCTTCCAGAGGAAAAGACACAACACCAGACTGGCAATGATGCCGGCATATACAAGCACATGATCTCCCGCATACTCTGTACGCTGGGAGGAGGTTAGCCCGCTGGCGTCCACGATAAGAAGATTCCACCTTTAGGGCCTCTCTGAGATGTTCCGCAAAGCGGTGAAAGCTAATACTCGTTTCAAGAGTTTATCAAGACTAAAGCGGTACGTGGTCTGATCTCAGTACTTAGGCTATCCTAGAATCTAGAGAAACTCACGTCTAGAGCTCTGAAATCTTTCGGCAGAAGCCTACGTGCCCGAGAGCTATCCTCAGACGATGTCAAGAAAGACTACATATTTGACTCACTACCTAGGTGTTCAAAAGAGGTCGAGTCAACATGTTCATGATATGACATAGTTTGCAAGGAAAGCGCCCAGGGAGCCCTAATATTCAGGCCGTCTCTCCCGGCAAACATTGACACAGGCCTTTCTGTGGTCTCTTCTACCACCAGAGTGGTATTAGGTTCTCAGTGACGTCGCCGCAGTGTATCACGTATGCATGCACCAGGCTCAACTTGTCAAGTTGTTATCAGACTTGCCCACACTTAATATCCCATGATGGCTGTCAAAAAGCTTGGTCCTAATATTCAACAAATTTGTCGTAGCCTTCGGCCTGTTCTGAAGCATAAAACGGCACCAGAACCCGAATGCGCCTGATTCCACGGGTGAAAGTGCAGACGATGCGAAGACGTGCGAGGTATCCTTTTTTTCAAATGTACGGTGAAGCTGCGAAGCAACAGTGGAGAAGCAAGGTCGTGGAGACGACGGCACGTCCGCCTCAGACTTTTGACGATGCCGACGGACGAGTCCCTCTTCGAGTTGAGAGAGCAGACCGCATCGTCATCAGGATCCGAAGTGTCCAAGTGCCGACAAGATTCTCTGGAGAATCGGCTCTCCCATGTCGAGGAGCTAGATACTTCGGAGAAATGGCCGAGTACGCACGACGTAGACATCCCAAAGAATGTTTCGACGCTGGATGATATCATGAATCACTAGCCGCCAGGGTTCAAGACGAGCCTTCTCTTGGGGCCAAGGTCGGTCGCCGGCGAAGAAAACTATTTCCCGCTCTGAGGTGGCTGCGGCTGGCCATCGATAGTTCGACCAAGTATCCTGTTCAATGTGACGAGCTGATCATTAAGCTCTAGCAGACCAGATGAGGGGATGTTCAGATTCATCAGGAGTTCATAGGCCAGGCCAAGAATTTTCGCATCATCAGATGTTCTATGTCGAGACGTATTGCGGGAAAGGCATGATTATAGAGCAAGGGGTGATGAGACATCTTTATGATAAAGAAATGGAAGCTAGTAGTGTGCTCGTCGTTTTACCTGCATTCGGTGTTGGGTGAGAGATAGTTTAGTAAAACCGTTGATGGTACGGAGTAAGGGCGAGAGGGATGACGCGATGCGTAGCCCACAAGAATAGCCCAAGTTTTAACATGGGATGCGCGCCGCGCCGCGTCGAGGTTTGGAGGATTAATCAATGCGAACATGTCTGTGGCGCAAATCGATGTGACCCGTTCGCACTGGATCAGGGATGGACCCTCCCCTTGAGAATTCAGTATCCCGAACTTCAACTTTAACGATTGTTTGTGGAAGCTTCGAACCGAAGAGCACGTCATGCAATGTACAGACTGTGAATTGAATATCTACAAAGTCTTCAAAAGTGGGCACATCATACACGCACTTGACCGCTTCATCCTCGCCAGCCTTGGATTTCATCAAGGGTGAGTACGTACTCGCTCTCATAGATCTATCAAACGTCAGACTCCTCACGTAGAATTATAACACAGAGAATGTACTCACAGTCTTCAGGTCTGCAATGCTGTTCCAGTTGGCGTTGTTGATGTAAGTGTCGCCCCAGACGCAGAAGTAAAGCCAGTGGGCCTCATATGCTCGGAGGAGGTCGGGGAACGGCGCACTGCCGACTTCAGTAGCCGCAATCAGCTTCTTGTCCCGACCGAGAGCGACGAGGTCGTTGTACTGTGTGGTCATGGGCTGGAAAACCTCTCGTTAGCAGATGGATTACCGTCGATGGGAGCGTCGCTTACCCCGTGGCCCTGGGCGTAGACGTCCGCGCTGAGGACGTCGACGGTCCCGTCGCCGGGGTACCAAGCCTCGGCGACCGAGTTCCAGATCCAGATGAGGTTATTCAGCCCGTGGTGGTTCGTGAGACGGTCGTACAGCAGCGCATACAGCTTCTTGCACGCCTCGGGGCCCTTGGCACCCCACCAGAACCAAGCGCCTTCCGCCTCGTGCAGCGGGCGCCAGAGCACGGGCACGCCGGCGTCCTGGAGCTTCTTCAGCTCGGCGGCGATGGCGTCGATGTCGCGGACGATGAGCGTGTAGTTGGCGTTGGTGGTGTCGGCGAGGGCGGCCTCGACGTCGAAATCGGTGGCGCGGGTGTAGAAGCCGCTCCACCACTTGTTCTCCGCGGTATCGTAGAGACCGGTGGGCGCGTTCCAGTGCCAGAGCACAGAGACGATGCCGCCTCGCTTGTGGTGCGTGATGGCCTCCTCGACGGCGGTGCCGACGGTGCCGTGCTCCACGCGGCTGGGGGAGTAGTCCATCAGGTCGACGCTGACGAGGGCGGGGACCTTGCCGATCTGCTCATTGACCCAGTTGGAGTACGAGAGTTCCTGCTGACCAGAGAGGATGTTCTTGCCGTAGATGGACCGGAGGTAGGAGTACAGGGCGTTGGCATCGGCGTTGGCGTTTGCGTTGACGAGGGCTTCGGTGATATTGTGAGGACCACGGACGGCGGAGGGGGTAAGAGTGATAGAGTCGATAAGGTACCTGTTTCGGTCAACAAACAGGCCAAAGGTTGCACGTTGCGTGTATCGTCGCATACCATCCCCAGTTCTTCACGATGTCGATTGTGTTGCTGCCCTGGTGGAGCAGCACTTGGCCAGCAGAAACGTTGGCCCAGGTTTCGCCGGCAGCCAGGAGGACTTCGCTAGCCGCGCCGCCATTGAGGACGACATTCGTGCGCTTCTCGCCGTAGATGCCAGCATATCTGATGCTCATGTCAAAGAGCTTCTGGCCCTCACCCGAGCAATCGACGTTGATTGTGAGCTTGTCAGTGTCGCCATCGAAGCCAGTCACGTAGCCAGTGCCTGTACGCCCCAGATAAGCTTAGTACAACTGCAAGGTGTTGGCCGTTTCATACCGGTGAAGCCAGGCTGGGCAGTATCCAAGGTAGTTCCGGACAGAACGCCATCCTCAGCCTCGTAGACCTTGGGCCCGTCACTTCCAATGCATGACTGCGAATACACACCAGCGGAAAACGCAAGGACGGCACGGAGGGAAAGCGCCGTAGACCTCGCCATGGTACTCACGGAAGATCAGCGCGTCTGTTGGGCTAGAAACAAAAAACAACGAAGGAATGGATCAGTTGAAACGCACATCGTCTCGAAGAAAAACAGAGAACGGATGAGCGGCCAGGGGGGGATATATAGCTCATTCTGGCGGTTCCTAACACTCTACGTCAAACAGATACTCGCGACCCGTCAATCTCGCCATATGGCTCCCTACGGCAAGGGGAATCTCCAGAGGGGACGGTCCTCAAGATTCCAAGGGGCACGGAATTTGATTTTGCGTCTCCACAACCCACCCGCTTCACCCATCAACAAGAAGTGTCTGCCGGGATCGAGCCATGTGCCGGGGACATGAGGTGAACGCGGAGTGTCTTGCTCCGGTTGCGGGGAACGGGGGTTGATGAGGGTGTCAGGGTCACCCAGTCGGAGAACGCTCATGGTAAACAATGCGTGAGAGGCGCAGGGCCGTACGATTTGTGGACTAATTCGACACGGACTCTGTGCAATGCGAGTCCAAAGCAGAATTCAAAGATTTCGACGATGGACAGACAACGCACCGCTGCCATCCGAAGTCTCTATCAAGAAACCCCCCTCGGCCTGTTCGTCCGAAGGTTGAGCAAACTTTTTTTCTCATGGGCCCTGTCGATCTCAGTCGGAAGGTCCGCCGCCAAGGCCCGCGAGGGTTTTGAGACAAGGTCAGGGCCTGCTCACATCAACCGGGGACACACAAAATTTTGCGAGCTGGCGACTCGCGAACTTGCAGCGACATGATGCCGCCGAGCGCGGCGGACTGGCAGCAAACCAGCAGATGTTCGCGTCTGCCCGGCTAGCTCAATCGGTAGAGCGTGAGACTCTTAATCTCAAGGTTGTGGGTTCGACCCCCACGTCGGGCTCAATTCCCGTCAGCGATTGACCTTCTTTTTATCTTTTTCATGTGCTGTTGCTTTCGCACCTTTCGCAGACGTATGTGGCCATGGTCGTCGTCTTGCTCCATCCGACGTTGACACCGGTCCGTTGATTGCTTTTATCGCACGCTTCACTCGAATAATGAAGAGAATATGTGTCGTCTTGATATACCAAGTCTTTGAGAGCTAGTACATTAATTGTATGCCCCCCTATCTCTACTCCACGACCCTTGCCTCGGAATCTATTCACTTTCAGCAACTTCTATAAATTACGCGGTGCTTTCGACCTTGCTTCGCTTCCTAATCTCAATTTCCGCTTCGCCGCTCGGCATTGACACTAATTGCTTGACCATGTTCGGTGGCCTGCCGGCATCTGTCCCAGAGCTCTTCAGGTGCAGGTCGTAGTTCATGAGTAACTCGATGAGGATACACTTGATCATGTAGACGGCAAAAAAGCGGCCTGGGCAGGCATGGGGGCCGTGGCCGAAGTTGAAGGCGTCCGGTCCCGTGGTGGCGGCCTGATGCTTCGTCTCGCGACCCGGCACGTCTCTGAGGCGGGCGAAACGGAACCCGTCGAACTCGGTTGGTGGCGCGTTCTTGGTGTCGACATTGTACTCTGGGCTGAAAGTTGTCGTCGTCTCGGATTGGCTTGGCTCTGGGTCAGACTTGGAAACCGGCAGACCATGAATCCAGACTCACTAAACACCCCACAGGGGAAAAGAAATCGGAGTTCCAGCAGGAAGTTTGAGGCCGTTGGAGAAAGTGTAGTCTTGCTTGACTCTCCGGGCCGTGCCACCTATTATTCGATTGGGTCAGCAATTGTTTTCAGACCAGAATACACAGCTTCATACCAAAGTTTTGCGGACTCATCCGCTGGCTCTCTTTGATGAAGCTGTCGAGCTTCCGCAGCTTGCTCAGTGATGTTTTCGAAAGATAGGTATGTCCTTCCTCGTCTCTCTGCAAACCATCTTCTGCGATTGCTTGACTGATTTCCTCCTGCAAAGGCTGGATGTACTCAGGGCGGCTGAGAAGGTCGAGGAGGACCTGGATACATGCACATGTCAGCCTCATGATCCTTTTTTGAGCCACGAAGAGATACTCACGCAGGTTGTTGTATTTGATGTGGTGTGGATGGCAGCGAAAGACAACAGCATTTGACCGGTCCCGATATTTTCAGCAGTCCTCTCTTCCTGCGGCAGATACTTCATCATCCATGAGATGAACGCACCTCTCTGACCGGGCTTCGCAGGTTTCTCCTCCAAGCTGTACTGATCTCGGACAAAGTCCGCGACAAGCGGGCGCATCCACTCGTGCGCCCTCTTCTGCTCCCCGATCATGTGTCGAACTTCGGGAAGGAAGCGCAGGAAGTACGGTCGGATCCACGGATGCAGCCTCAACGCGGCTAGGCGACACCTCCCGACGTCGACCGCGAAGTTGATAGACGCCGCCAGCCATTCCTCGTCGCGGCTCAGGGGCAGGCCGACGAAGACGCGACCGCTCATCAAACCGACCATGCGGAGGATCGTCTTGTGAAGATTGAGAGTCTTCCGTTCGGTCGAGTCGCCGACGAGCTGGCCCATCGCGTGGTTCATCTCGTCTTGGATAGGCCGCAGCACGCCGTTCAAGTTCCTGTTCAGATCGACACGCACAGCGCCGATGACGTCGTCTTTGCTCTCGCCGACGTGCGAGTAGCGGCCCAGAAATATGTCGTAAAGCTCCGCGCCGAAGGACAGCTGTGATGCGTCGGCGTGGATGACTTCGTTGTAGAGGTTCATGGGAAGCATGACTCGTCTGTACCATTGTGCGTCAGCCCAGCAGCCCTCTTACATGGTCTCGGGTACCAAGGGCTCACGGCGGATCTGATGGGACAATGAACGGAGTATCCGGAAACTTTGGATCACGATGGTCAGTACTGGGACGATGAACAGCAGATTTCCGACCGGTAGTCACCTTCTTGTGCCCCTCGAGCACTGCATAAGACAGGTTCTGGTCGCCGGGGGATCCAACGACTGGGAAATCGAGTCTGGACGTCAATTTCTTCCAGACGCGATAGAGACCCAGCACTACCGTCGCCATGAAGACGGGAGCCCAAAGCTGCCACAACATGTTGAGGGTAGTGACAGCAAAGTCAAGTAATGTTCGTGGAAGGCGACTGGAATCGCGCTCACGTCTTGAAGAACAGGAGACTGCTGAAGTACGGGCCGGGAAACGCCTTTTAAATGCTCAGTATGTTTTTCTCGGCCCCCCCTCACCGTCGCACACGTTCCCGTAATACTATCATCCGCTAAAGATTTAAACCTCGGTCTCGTTCGTAAACCTGGCGTATTACGTCGCCAGCCGAGGTGGAACTAGCCGCCTCGACAGGGAAAGGCCGTCTTCGAAGGCGCCCGTTATTGTTGTGGCTGAAACTTCGCGTCACTAAAGACCGACTCCGCACGGCAGACCGGATATAGATTGTTTCGTTTGAATCATGTATCATGGCCTATGCTTTAGTTTTATATTTTGTTCATTTTTTTCTCGTCTCTTGGGCCATAATGATTGCTTCATGCTGCTGCCTTCGGCTCCGGCAAAGGTGCCTACTTCTAGCTATTGCGACCAGCTTTCCAACAGATCTTTCAGTACGTTCCGTTTCTCTAACAGATTTCGAGGTATTCTCCGGTAGACACAATCCCCCGTTCGTCATTTGGAACGAGTTCACTCACAACGAAGCCTTCCCTCTTCGGGAATGCGGCAATATCTGAACGCCCTACAAGCAATGTAAGCAGGGTCGCACCTCGTGGAGTAGATGTGCATTGCCGGTAATGATTGGCGCATCCGGCTTCAGATAAGCAATGGTCAGCATCTTGTAAATCCTCGGACATTTAAAAGCAGGAATGCAGTACGACGTCGTACTTCAGTACTCATCGCCAAAAAAAGAAAGGGGGGGGGACTTCGCGTGACGGGGAGCTGATAGCTAATAACAGCCAAGGGCGAAGAGCTTTCCGCTTTCAACGCCACTGCAACTGCAGTCCTGCTGGCCGGCCTCGGCCCAAATGTCCCTTTACAACGTCCGTTCGCACAGAGCGCTGACCTAAGCCGGGTGGCACTCGACGGAACCCTGCGCTTCCATCCCAACACAAAGCCATCCGGTCCATCCGTAGCCGAACTTTAACTTGATCTCTTTGAGTGATTGGGTCGGAACGTGGGGAATGAAGTGGCTTCTATTTTGCCATCAAGAGGGGATACGTTTACCGAGATGAACCATCTCAGTCACACAAAGTAGAGACAGTCAGACCACGGCTGAACCTTTGCCAACCTCATGGATCCCGCCGGAGAGCATAGGGAATGTTGGTATATTGTGCTCACGTCGTGGCAGGTCTACGCCCAACGGGTGTCCGTCCCCGATGAAAATCTATTCCTTAGAATTGTGTTGTTGGATGCTTGGAGGACGTCCAGGGATATTCGCACCAGAGGCAATGGTGAACTGATTACGATAACAATAAAGAAAACGACTCTATTGAGACCTTGCATATGTAACCACCCTGTACTCGCAAGTCTGGCATGAAGAGATCATATAATCACTATCGGAGTTTCTACATGAAAAGGACCCGGAAACACTGTTCGGATGTAGTTGGTTTGCCATCCAAAAGGCTTGAAATCATGATGTTTTTCGGAGGCGCTGAATCGAATGGCACTTACCTCGTAGCAAATTGGATGTTTTTAGGGTCATTGATCTCGAGGAATCAGTGGTCCGAATTTTCAATCTTGTCCACGCCTGAACTTCTTCTAAGTAGTCGAAAGATTCTCAGATACCTCCAGATTTTGATATCTTTAGCAGCCTGCCGGCGTAGACGCCTTATGCCTCTTAGAGGTGAACAAGGGCGTTAAATAATACAACAACAACAACAACAACAACAACAGATTTTGATATGTTATTCGCTGCGAAGATACTGTATGTCCCTTCCATATCAACTGTCTCAGAAGTTCAGCTTCAAGCTTGATACGTCAACTTTAGTAGAACCATAGGCAAACAGCCATTAGCTGAGGGCAAGTGGCTGCGTGAGTGCATGCCTCACGCCAGAATGTATCATCGCAGATTGGACAAATTACGTGAACTTCTCAGCTGAATAATTGCGTACTCAGTCTATGTCACCCCAAAATTGTGCTGGTCCCAATATGGGACTTCCAAGTTTACTAACTGCTAGCTTTGCAAAAAGACGGCGATCCATTTAAGAAATGTTAGGTAATGATAATTAACCCCGAATAGAAGTCAGGTTCACGGAAGCTAGCGGCTTAGCACGTGGTCCCCAATTAGGACTTTCGGAGCGGAAGCCGAGTCTTCCAATCGGGGTTCTTGGCCCCATGCGGTGTCGCGCCGCTTCTAGCGAAGCAAGTGCCGGAAGACACATCGGGCGACAACCGGGACCAGAAACCTGTCCATTGGCTTTAATATATCGCAAACATTCGTCTCCCCCAACTACCCCCAAGTTTGGCGCGGTGATCATGGCCCAAACAGGTGTCTCGGACGCAGGACTGTATTCTCAGAGCCCCTCGACGGCGCAGAACCGTTGTAATCTGATGAGGTGCTCTGAATTACGTGCCCGAGATGGAGATGAAGGCTCCGAGGCGGGTTGGGGATGCCGTTTGTTATGAGGAATTCGTAGCTCCGCGAGATGTATAAAAAGCGATCACGTCTCAGGAGGAGGTTTGAGACGGCCTCGATTCAATAGCAAGCCTCACCCGTCCAGCCCGGTGCTACAAACAGTCCTTCCCGCAGCATTGTGATACCGTCTTCAAAATGCAATTCGCTTCAGTTCTCGCCCTCCTTTCTGCCCTGGGCGCCGTCTCTGCATCGCACCGCTTCGGCGTCAGGGGTCACCACTTCCGCCGCCAAGGCATTCTCAACGACGCCACGAATCCGTTCCAGGGCAAGAAGCTCTACGCCAACCCAGACTGGGCGGAGAAGCTCGAACGGACCTATGACGCCTTCGTGGCGAAGGGAGATACCGAGAACGCGGGCAAAGTCCGTACACTCCAGAACATCGGCACCTTCGTATGGATCTCCAACACTGCCGGCTTGCCCAGCATCGACGCCGCCGTAGAGCGAGCGCGCGCCGTCCAGAAGGAGACCTCGTCGGTCTCGTGCTTTACAACATTCCCGACAGAGACTGCAGTTCTGGCGAAAGCGCCGGAGAGTTCAGCAGTGAGGAGAACGGCTTGGAGCTCTATAAGGAGACGTACGTCGAGCCGTACGCGGAGAAGCTTGTGTCAGAGGTGTATAGTACAGAGTGAAGAAGTCAGTATATTAGGTATAGGTAAAATAACTATTCTTTTTTAACCCCCCTACCCTAGTATTTGGGGGGGTTATTACTACCTATATAGAGACTACCTGCTAGGTCCCTGGAGGTCCCTGGAGGCCCCTATAGGTCTCTAAGGGTCTCTGGATATCCCTAGAAGTCTCTAGTATGTGATATAATCCCCCCTCTAAACCTGGGCTGTTCTTAGTTGGGGGTTATTTAGAAGTTATTTAAAGGGTCTCTAATAATTTACCCTATTTTTTAATTAATTTATTTATAAACTCCCGTACCTTAATTAATATTTTAACTTAGGGCCCCTTAGGTAAATTATAAGTATTATACTAGTGGCTCCCTAGTAGAATACCTTTATTATTCTAATTATTTATAGTCTTTATATTTTATAATTTAGTATTTTAAATTATAAATAAGTAGATTCTTCCTTGGGCTTATTAATAATTTAGAGGGGTAATTAATTAGGAGTTATTATACTCTTTTATAATTACTTTTATAGTTTATTATTTAATAATAAGAAATTAATTTACTTAAAGAGCCCTTTTAATATACTTAGGGTTATTTAGTAGTTATTTATAAATACTCTTATACTTCTCTACTTATAATATATACTTTCCTTATTATAAATAATTATAAAAGTTAGTATTATTCTATAAAGTTTTTATTACTTTTAAAAGCCCTTTTTTAAGGTAATTATTTCCTATTATTCCTATATTTTTAGGACTTTTATAAACTTTATTATTATTAATTCTCTTTATTAATGTTTTTAGTTATTTATTATTAAATATAGGCTACTTAGTAGTAATTTATTACCTCTTTAGTAATTACTTTTTATTAATATAAGTATAAAATATTATAATATTATATTCTTAATTATACTATTCCTAAATTTTACCCTTTATAGGAAACTATATAAATATTCCTTTGATTTTTTATAGTTTAAAACTTTTTCTCTTTTTCTCTTTAGTTTTATTATTAACCTTATTATTACTACTACTACTACTATTATTACCCCCCCTTTATTCTCCTTTTTTTTTTTTCTTTTATTTATTTAAATACTTTTATTAATTTTACTATATTAGAGAATATTAACTCTAAGAAAATTCTCTAGGGCCTTACTTACTACTATTACTTATATTACTAGTCCCTTTAGTACCCTAGCTAGGAGTTTTATTTTTATCTTAAGATTAAGAGTAAATTATTATTACCCCTCTAGTAGGTCCTTAATAATTATTTAATATATTTAATATAATTACCTCTACTAAGTATAAGTATTATATTAATTCTAGTAATAATAAAGTCTATATTAATATAAATTATTTTTTTCTCTTAGCTCTAAGGCTCTACTAATTACTAGTAGCCTACTTATATTATAATTAACTTAGTTAATTACCTAAAAGTCCTTATAAGTAAGGCTTAGGGGGCCCCTAATAAGACTTCTTAGTATATTAATTATAAGGTAATTATTCTTACTTTTTCTTTATTTCTCTATTACTTAATTAGTACTTAGGAGGAGTTTATTACTACTTAATTAGTAATTAAGAAGGCCTTTTAAAGTAAAAAAAATAAAATTAATTTCTTAGTTAAGAAGAGAAAGGCTTAAAATTAAGAGTAGGATTAGGTTCTAGAGGAGTACTAAGTAATTACCCTTAAAGCCTAGGCTATTAGTAGTAAGTAATTAGTTACTAAGGCTACTAAGTAAATACTTAAAATAGAGTACTATTATACTATTATTAAGGTACTAATTATTATCTAAGTATAGGTACTTAGGGTTATTTCTATTTACTTAGAGGAGATATTTACTCTTTATATAAAGTATATAAGTTAATATTATTTAGTACTTATTTATTATTACTTTAGTACTAATACTTTATAATATTATAATATTTTTATTATAGCTTTTAAGGGGGAGGAGGAGAAGGAGGAGGAAAAGGAGGTAAAGGAGTAGGCCCCTTATTAGTAAGAGTACTAAGGACTTACTAGAGTACCCCTAATAAGTTATTATTAATACTTTTTACTTTTAGGTATAATACTTTATTTTTCTTTTTAAGTTAGGCTTTTTACTATAAAATAGTAAATTAGCTCCCACACCTTTATTATTAAGTATATTACCTACTACCTCCCTACTACTCCTCTATAATTATTATAATTCTATTATTTTAGTTTTACCTTATAAAATTACCTTAATTCTATAGTAATATTCCTTTATAGTTCCTATAAATTCTTAGTATTATTATAATTTTTCTATTTAATAAGGTATTATTAATTCCTCCTAGGTTCTTTATAATTAATAATATATTTTATTAAGTATATATTATTCTCTAGCTCTTTAATAGGAATATTTCTTAGTAGTATTACTATACTAAAGTAGGGCTCTAAGTAAGTAGGGGAGAAGATATTATAAATTTAATAATAGGCTTTAATATTTAATTTATATACTTAATTTTTATTAATAATTTATTTTATAATAAAAGGTCCTAAATACTTATTTAATAACTTATAGGAGAGTCTTTATTATTTAATATTTTTAATAGAGAGTAATACTAAGTCTTTTATTATAAAAGTAATTATTATTTATTTGTAGTTATAGTACTTTGTATAAGTATTATTAGTACTATGAAGTAATTAGGCTATAGTTACCCTCCTAGTAATTAATTCCTAGGCTTTGTCCTTAACTACTAATACTTCTTTAACTTTTACTAAGTCTAGTATTATATTATTAGATTTAACTAGTAAGTAATTTATAAGAGCTTCTATTAATAATAACTAGATAGCTTTATAGTAGGTATTATTATATATAAACTAAGCTATAAATAGGAGATTTATTTAGTTATTCTAATTAATATTATAAAATGTATAAAGGAAATACTTAATATACTAATTTAGTTATTTAGTTTAATTATTAGTTTAGGGGTAAAAGGTAGTACTAAGGGCCCTTCTAATAACTAATAAGTAATATACCTCTACTTAAGACTTACTAGTAAATAGAGACTTTCTATTAGAGATAATAGTTTTTAATAATTTATACTTTAAGAATAGGTACTTTATTAATAAGTTAGTTAATTTATTTATAGTAAGGGACTCCCTAGTAGGTATATAGAGAGTATACTTAGTAAGCTTATTAATAATTACTAATAATAAATTATATAGGTCCCTTTTATTATAGAGTAACTTAGATAACTTAATAATAAAGTCTATTATTATATATTTAAATAACTTAGTAGGTATTAATAGGGGAATAAGTATACTATATAGGAGGTAATATTATAGTTTTATTCTCTAATATACTATATATATTTTAATATAATTTACTATATTCTTCTTTTGTGACTTTTAGAAGAATAATTTTTATATTCTTTTTAATATTTTAGTAACTCCTAGGTAACTAGTGAATAGTTTATTATGGAATACTTTTATTACTTCCTACTTAAGAATATAGCTATTTAGAATAAATAGGTTATTATTATATTTAAGTATATTATTATTATTTATTAACTACTTATTATTTATTTATTTTTATAATAATTATTAATAAAATTTATTTTATAATTAGGCTTTTCTTATTTTCTATTAAAGAGAAATTTTAGAATTATTATCTAGGTTAACTCCCTAGTGCTCTCCTAGTAATGTATTATAGTGGATTATATATACTTTTCCTCCTTAAAATTATTTTAAGAAGTTATTTAAGAATATATTCTTTATATTAATTCTCTCTTAATTAGGGAGTATATAATTTAGTCTTTATAATAGAGTATTAATTATATTCTAAGTACCTAGTTAGTATTTAATTTTAAAGTTAAATATAGTAAGATTTTATAATAATTATACTTATTAATTATTAAGTATTTTCTTTTTTATAAAGTACTAGTAACTTAGGTAATTAGTAATAAATAAAATTTAATATTAGGAATATAATAAATAGTATCTTTATAAAAGTATAGTATCCCTAATAGTTAATAATTTGGCTTCTAGTACTCTATATTTAAGTTCTACCCCCTAAAGTTTCTATAATATAAAGGCTATTAATTTTTATAATTTATTAAGTTATTGTTAGTTTAGAATAGCTCTAATTATAAAATTTAATATATTTATCTCTATTTATATTAGTAGGCTTAGGTTAAAATATTATAGAATAAGTACTCTTATAAAGAGTAATTTTAGTTTTATAAAAGCTTTTAAAGTCTCTAAGGTAATTATTAATTAGTCTTTAGCTACTTTTCCTAGTTAATCTATAATGGGGGTATATACTTTAGAATAATTCTTAATAAAATAGTAATAAAAGTTAGTAAATTCTAAGAATTATTATACTTCTTATAGACTAGTGAGTACTAGCTATTTAATAATAGCCTTAACTTACTCCTCCTCTATAGTAATTCCTATGGGTAAAATAATAAATCTAAGAAACTTAATTATATTTATATAAAAAATATACTTTTCTAGGTTTATGAATAATTTATTGGCTTATAACTTAGTAAGTACTATTTTAATAGTATTAATATACTCTTTCTTTATATTTAAAAAAATAAGAATATTATTAAGGTAAATAATATAAATAATATTTATTAAGTTTATAAGGGTTTTATTAATAAATATCTAGAAAGTAGTGAGTATATTAATTAAGTTAAAAAGTATAATATAGTATTTATAGTGTCTATACTATATATAAAATACTATTTTCTACTTATTTCCCTCCCTAATTCTTACCTAGTAGTAAGTATTTTTAAAATTAAGTTTAATATAGATCTTAACTATTAATAATTAATTTAGGATTTTATTAATAAGTAGGAGTAGTACTTGGTTTTTAGTAGTGACTTTATTAAGTCCCTAGTAATTAATATATAATTTTAATTTACTCCCCTTTTTAAGAATAAAAAGAATAGGGGCACTTACTAGGCTTATAGAGAGTTATATTTATCCCCTCTTTAATACTTTCTTAATATAATCTTATAATTTCTTAAGTTCCTTTTCTACTAATAAATAAATAAGTTTAAAGGGTGGCTTTATACCTAGTTCTAAGTTAATAGGGTAGTTCTGGGTAGTACTAATGGCTACTACTTTATTAGTAAGATTAATATTAAAGATATTCTTAAAGTCTATATACTTAATTAAAAGAACTAGTACTAGCTTCTCTAGATAGTTATAACTAGTAATTTCTAGTGGATTATCTTATTGAATTTATTTAACTTTTAGAGTACTAATAAGTATTAATTTAATATTATTTATAGTCTATTAAAGCCCTTTTCTAGTATAAATAACTTTAATATTATTCTTACTTAGTGGAAAAGTTTATTTTAGTTCCCTCTAGTTAATTCTTAGGTTCTTTATTATTCCCTAGAATATACTTAGTATTATATTATACTTATTATTATTATTAACTTTAAATATATATAATATAGTTTTTTCTATTCTAATACTATTGAAATAGGCTAAGGACACTATAGGAGCAAAGAATAATAAAACTATATATACCCACATATCTATATAAGAGTATTATAGTATTGTAATTTTGTACTTATAGGCCTTAGAATAAAGGAAAAGAGCTTAAAAAAACTAGATATATCATTACAAATACAATTCTAAAAAATCTAATTAAAAGAATAATAATTTACTAAGAAAATTAAACTTAAACTACTATATTACTTATGTTATTATACTAATAATAATACTAACTTTATTTCTATCCCTCTGTGGGATTCTATTTATAATAAATAATTAACTAAGTTATTTAATAAGCCTCCTTATAATAGTAGATCTCACTACCCTATTTTAATTATCCCCTATAGTTTTACTTTAATAACTTATAAGGTAGACTACATATAAAAAGGAAAACCTAAAATAAAAGAAATCTTAATATAAAAAAAAGAAGTCTATTTAATAGCCTAATATTTCCTATATTCTTATTATAAATATAATTACTTCTTATATAGGCTATACTATTTATTATAGTACTACTTTAAAATATTCTCCTTTATAGATTTGTGAGCCTTATCCTATTTATATTCTCACTTATACTAACCCCAACTACACTACTTATCTAGTTATAAGAAATAATAACTATAGTTACTATTAGGGATATAGTCCTCTATCTACTACTAGTAATTAATATACTTATTAATATAGTCCTCCCACTTTTTATAAATAGGCTTAAAAGTATTAGTTAACTCTAAATAGGTAAATTATTCTCTAGTAATAATAATCCTATTTATTAATAGAGTTAGTAGGCTTGGGCTTAGAGTGGGCACTTTTAGTTTCTAATATAGTAGTATTTCCTTTTTTATAGGTTTATAAGGGTCTAGAGGGGTTTTCCCTAAATTTAAAAAATTAGAACTATTATTACTAACTAGGTTAGGGACTATATTAGGTAGTATTACTAATTTATTTTCTAGGTTTATAATAGGGAAGTTCTCTAGAATATTAGGAGTAGTGGGTAATATAATATAATTATTAGGTTTACTAGGTAAATTTAAGTAGTAGTAGTTTATAAAGGTTTTAGTAAGTAGCCTAGGTAACTTAGAAGGAGGTAAATAAATTACTTCTCTATTCTCTAAGGGCTATATTTTATTAATAGTACTATTAGTCTCTACTTTAAGTAGGTTTATTTTAAGTATATAAAGAGCTTTATTATTATATATTATAGGGTAGTAGGTGAATTCTATAGTGATCTTTAAAATATAATAATTAATTAATCTTAAATATTTTATTATATAGAGTCCTAATTTTATTATTATAGAGGTTAAATTATTAATAATCCCTTCTCTTATATAAACTTAGACTTAATTCACTACTCTAAGATTATAAATTTAATTATTATTTTATTTAGTTTAGAAATTAACCTTTATATTATATAGAAGGAGTTTATAAAAGTTATTAGGAGCCCTAAGGTATTTATAATATAAATAGAGGTTATTTATAATTTTAATAAAATATTAATTAGATTCCTTAGTTTATATAGAATTTATATAGTAAATTATACCCCTTTATTAATTTACTATTATTATAACCTAGTAATTACTACTAAGTTATAAGTAGAATACTATAATATTTAATTAGGCTAGGAGGTTTTAGTAGGAATTATAAATATTATAAGTTAATACTTAGAACTTATTAAAGAAGGTAGTTTAAGTCTCCTAAGTAACTTATTATTCTAGAGTCTATATTTACTTATTTAATTCTTAGGTATTAAGCTTAGTTAAATAATATATATTTTCTACTTTAAGGAAGTTACTATAAGTAAGGTAGTTTTAAATATTATAAAGACTTATAAGGTAATACTAAGTTACTTTAATAAGCTACTTAGCCTACTCTCTAGTTATATTAAATCCTTAGTGGAATCTAGTTTATAAAGATAATACTAAATTATTATTACTCTTAATAAACTAGTTAGGCGCGCGGCTATTTTCTTTCTTATTCTTCGGAGGTCTAATATTACCCCTGGGGCTAGTAAGAGGGAGCTCTGGGTTACTATAGGGATTATTAATATAAATAGGGCTCTTAGGATTAGAGGCCCTATAAGGGCTTTAGTTCGCCTATATAGAAGGCTTTTTTTTATATAAGTTAAATACTCTCTTATTAATTTATTAATTCTTCTACTTAAGAGAAATAAGGATATTATTTCTCTACTTATAATTCTAAATAGTATTAATTATAGGGTAATTCTTAATAATAGGTCTTACTCCTATGAATTTATTAATAGTAGGACTTAGGGTTAGGTTTAGGTCTACTAAGGGCTAAATAGGCTTATTAATTAGTGTAAAGACTCTAGGAACTTGGATATTAGGTATAAATAACTTAGGGTCTAGATTAAGGTTACTAAGGTTATTAAGGTAAAGTTAAGTTATTATCCCCTTAGCTAGGTCTTTTATATTAACTATAGCTTTATTCTAGGTATAAATTATTTATTATAATTTTCTATTAAATAGTTAATTATTAATTTCTTAAATATAGTTATTCTACTTAGACTTCCTACTAGGTATTAAGAACCTTATATTTTTTTACTTAAAGTCTATTAAATAAAATTTAGTAGTAATTCTTCTAGCCTATAAAAATAGAATATTTTTAATAGGAGAGCTAATTTAGATCTTAATATAGCTTAGTCTTGTGGACTAATGGATTTATTTAAGGTAGTAAATACTAAATACTTATAATTAATTTAGAGAGAACTAGGGAATTTAAATAATATCCACCTATTATTTAAAAATAACTTATATATAATTAATAGGTTTATAAATAGCTATTATAAATATAATTAAGGCCTTTAGTTTTAATTTAGTATTCCTATTTTACTAAAAGTTATTATAAAAGAAAGACTATTCTATAAGTTAGTTAATAAGGAGTCCTAAGTAATGAATAATGTCCCCTTAGCTATTTACCTTTATAATTATCTATAGGAGAAAGACTATAAGGTTGTATTTATATACTACCTCCCTACTTTTCTTTATTATATTATTATTAGTAGTAATATAGTATCTAACTAAGCTAATTTTATTCTTAATATTATATATAATAAGTTAGAAACTACCCTCTATATTAAATATAGTTAGTAATGTCTTAGCCTAGATGGACCTTTATAGATTAAATAAGTTAATAATAGATACT